>JANEHU010003988.1:0-245489 GCA_027563435.1 Nasonovia ribisnigri
GAATACTATAATTGCGTAAATAGGAATATTATATTATTGTACAGTATTATTATAGTATGATAATAATTCCAAATTTACTCGCATATATATATATATATATATTATATCACGTTAGCTCGGCGCATATCCTTCACGCGGTATGCACACCGTGCTTATTGCCTTAGGTACATAAATGTACATATATATATATATAATGAATGCCGTCGGTCGTATTGAATCTTGGTTCACGGTATATACTTACTACGACTTGAGTCTACGTCAATTGGTCGTATACAATTGGTCGTGGTAAAATTTGTCGTCTGAAATTGGTCGTTTGGTAAAATAGTCGTAGTATATTTTCGTCGCGAAACGTGAATACTGGTTAAAAACGTTATGTAGGTACAAATTGACAATAATCATTAGGTATAAAACGTTTTGCGATAATAAGTTGAATAAGAGCGTGTAAAAATGTACAACTAGCATTATTACACCTATATTATATTACGATAACAACTGTTATCTGATGTTCTTTATCTGGAATACAAATAATAATGTTTCGTTTCTTCTATAGTGTATACTGTGTTCACAAATTTCAGTTGACTGTGATTGACGGTGAAGTCTAGTGCTAATAATTATATAATTGAGTTAATAATTAATATGCCTCTAAATTTTATTAAAAGTGAAAGAGGAAAGATATGCTCGAGCATGATGGTTTTTTTTATCGATTTGAAAGTAGAAATGATAAAAAAACTATATGGAAATGTGTTGAAAATTTAAAAAAAATATGTAAAGCCAGAATACATACAAATGAAAATTCCATTCTAAGTGATGTAAGCAAGATATCGCATGTTCATTTTCCCGATATTGCCAAAATCGAAGCGAAAAGAGCAATGGCAAATTTAAAGGAGTTTGCTAAGAAAACTGAACTAAGTACTCAGTCTGTTGTAGCAACTATCGCTTCAGAGGTAATATATACAATTTGTTTAAACAACAATTTAATTTTTCTAATATAATATTATATTATACAACCTAATATAATTATTAATTTTTAATATTTTTAGTTAAATACAGCAGTTTCCGGTCAAATGCCTGGCATACCGTTAATGAAAAGGACTATTCTGCGTGTAAGAGAACGTGAAAATGCAGCACCAGCCACCAGGTATACCGCAATCATTATATGATCTTGTAATACCAGAAGATTATAAAAAAACATCAGATGGTAAGTCATTCTTACTATATGATTCTTATGATCATGACCCGGATAACTGTGATTGATTTTTATTATTTTCCACGGAAGAAAATTTGCAGAAAATGTCCGAATGCGATCATTGGTATGCAGATGGCACATTTTCATGTGCCCCATATATTTTTAAACAATTATATACTATTCATGGAATACAATTTTCAAACACCTTCGGTTTATGCACTCTTACCAAATAAAAAAAAGAAAACATATATTCGTTTGTTGCAAAGTCTAAAAACATTAAACTGCAATTTAAAACCAAAAACGGTAATGTTAGATTTTGAAATTGGTGCAATGACTGCTTTCAAAAAAGAATTCGGTGATATCAAAATTCGTGGTTGTCATTTTCACTTTGCGCAATCTATCTGGAGACACATTCAAGAATGTGGTCTATCAAAACAATATAAAGAAGATTCTACTTTCGCTTTTGAAATAAAAAAATTAAACGCCTTGGCATATGTTCCGGTTGATTATGTTGTTCGATATTTTGAATATTTAGTTGACACTCCTTTTTACCGAGAACTGGAATCTGATTTATCGAGATTACTTGACTATTTTGAAGAAACGTGGGTTGGTAAAATGGACAGGAATGGGAAAAGGAAAAATCCAAAATTTTCAATTATAATTTGGAATTGCTATGTTGATGAATATAAAAAAAACTAATAATTCGGTAGAAGGATGGCATAATAGTTTTTCATCCATATTAAATGCTATTCACCCTAGCATTTGGAAATTTATAAGAGCCCTACAAAAAGAAAAAAAACTAAACCGTCTGAAAATGGTCCAATATTGCACTGGAGCAGAAACCCCTAGAAAACGAAAGAAATATAATGACACCGCTGAGAGGATAAATACAATATGTAAAACATTTAATAATAGAACATTTGATGAATATATATCTGGGATAGCTCATAACTTATAATAATTTTCACATATTATTTTTTAAAACTTATAATTATTGTCACATATATTATTTTTACACCTATTATTTTTTTAAATTTATAATTATTGTCACATATATTAAATTCAAAATTATGACCAAATATTTTTTTTACATAACATACATATTATATTGAAAACGTTATATACCTAATTATTATTGTCAATTTGTACCTACTTAACGTTTTTAACCAGTATTCACGTTTCGCGACGAAAATATACTACGGCTATTTTACCAAACGACCAATTTACAAAACGACCAATTTCAGACGACCAATTTTACCACGACAAATTTTATACGACCAATTGACTGTACCCCCTACGACTTAGCCAGGTAAGTTTCCCAGTCGATATTTTTGTTTTTTTAACGTTCTTGTCGGTCGGGACCTATTTTCTTATGCGGTCCAAGAGACACTCGAAAACGTCCATTAGCCTTATGCTCAAAACATGTTCAATACTGGAGCAGCTATGATAGGTACATTCCTAAAATAATTTAAAAAATGCGTATTCGATGAAATAGATATATACCCAGTAGAAGGGATGAATTAACTAATATAATATACACCTACTGTAGTAATGGGTATAAGTATAATGCATACACTTTTTTTAACGACGTAAAGGACGACTGTAGTACGGGCCACTAAAAAGTAGCTATTTTAAAGGTTATTTAAACTGATGTTTTTAAACATTAAAACTTCCGTTTTTTTAATAAATGAAAGGAATAAATATAAATTAAATTTTGAGCTGCAAATGCAGCTAAAGTGCAGTTATTTTCTGGTCAGAATCAGATTAAAACAGGTACGTGCAGTGTGGTTCAATGAGCAACCGGAGCGGTGGAGGTTTGAGGATTTATTTTTATGCGATTTGTTAACCCCACCTGGGCTCTTTTATAACCTCGACCAGTCTAAGCTGAAAAGATATTTATATTATTTTCCCATTAGGTCGGGTCCGAGTAAAAATAGTAAATAATTTTATTTCTTTTATCATCCGGTCTTATCCTAAAATAATAGAGCTGAACCGGAAATAGAGCTGGACCGGACCTCTACCACACACACACACACACACACACACACACACACACACACACACACACACACACACACACACACACATATATTTCATGTGTTCTACCACATGAGTACCAGTAATAATAATAATAATAGTAATATTACTATTATTATATAGGATATAAGTAGGCTTAAGCGTATATATAATATGTATTGCTATTGCTCCATTGTATATCCGGTCGTCGTTTCAGTTAATATATTATTATTATTATATGCATAATATAGCACGGACGGAAATCCAATTGAATCCCAGGAGTGAAGGGGGGTATGACGTTTTAAGTACACCGAACAAACCGCGAGGGGCTTCGAGACCTCCCCCTCACTCACCGGGTTACATGTCAATATTACAATAATTTAAAAACTGTACACCACTCTAATCGCTACCGCAATGATACGCGTGGCGAGATATAATAGTATATAAATAATAATAACAAAATAATAATAATAATAATTTAGTATCGTAATATAGTTCAAACGAGACAAATTTTTTTTCTTGACATCGAGCCACGGTTTATTAATAAGCTATATAGCTGGTACCTATATATATATACTAATTTATTAACCGAGTGAAAAAACCTTTAATTTTTTTTATACTGCTAATGTGTTTGTCATTTTGAAGTATATAGTCGATCGGTCGGAAATATGGTTGACATTATATTTCAGGTTCACACACTTTGGGGTCAGCCAAAATAATCTAACCGAGAAAATCAAATTAATCCACGAAATATATTATACCTAAGACCGTTATTTTCCGTTATGGCACGTTATCTATATATTACATTCATATAAATATTTTAGAAATTCGGAAGGTATCTGGGTATCTCCCCCCCCCTCTATCTACAAACAGATCTTGTAAGGTATTATAATATAGTCAACACCGCAGATTCAATTTTATACTTTTTTCTCCTTATCAGTAAAAAAGTTATGTCAAAAACCGAAAACATATTATTATCTATCGTTTAAGATTTCAACAACACGAATAATAATAATAATAATAAGAAGAAAAAACCCAATATTTTTTCAATAAAACGATTTTTGAAATCAAAACTTAGAATACGTTTGGCCGTTTGGGTTATAAATACTCTCTATATTTATCCCCTAATATGATTTTTTATTAAAAAATATTATGCAAATCGAGATATTTTATTTTGAGTTATAAAGTTTTTAATACAAAACGTGCGGTTGAATCGTCAGGAAATGAGTTTCGTTTGGAATAGTTTTCAAAAAGAATGATTCATCGTCGTTTTAAAAATTAAAATAATAATATAATATACAGCTCTACCCGAGTGGCTGTGAGTATACGTGCCAAAGTATGGCCTGTGCTCCGTTTCATTTATTTTTATTATTTCGAGCTACTTGAAAGTGGACTTTAATGCATTCAATTTATTGTTATGTACATAATATACATAATATATTTAGACATGTGCACCTGACAGACGACAATACAAATAATTTTAAGACAAATTTTATGATGATTACAAAACACATCAACATTTGCAGGCGTGCAGGCATTATTTTAAATGGTAATCGATTTAAAGTACATTACACCAAATTATATATTTTATAATAGATTTTATTCTTAATAAATTACTTTTCCCCAAATTATTCTCTGGTATATGAAATCGACAAAGTTGAAATAATTGAAATTAGTTTTTAAAATATATTTCCATGACGAATCAACTGACAACTGAGTATAATAAAGAACATTATATAAAGAAATCGGTTCACCGGTGCGATTTTCAAACACGAAATTCGTGAGCAAAATAATTAGCCCATATCTAACTGGCGGCGGTTAAACCATTTATTGATTATGGCCTTTATATATAGCTAAACAAGTCCGGATTAAAATTATTTGGACCCCTACAGAGTGAGTCCAAGTTTTTTACATTTTTCAATACAGGTTCCTTTCAAAACAATAATCCCATGCATACAATATACATATACACATAATATATTATAGGTTATATAATATTATTATAATTAAAATGTTCGTTAAAGCGCTAGCGGGACACCTGAAATGTAAATTGCGCATCTCATAGTATATATATAATATATTAATATACCTATAGGTAATAGGCAATAGCTGGTATGGGTGGTATACCTATATTATAGTTTATAATATTGTTAAGTGTATATTGAACCAAAGCGTTTTATCATAATATATGAAATTGTATGCGATAAAACGTTTTAATATATTTGCGAAGTGTCACAATAATATATACGTAAACACGTTCATTGTGACTGTACGACCTTTATCAATATATGTAAATATTAATTGTGTTATTTCAATATACGATTTCTATTCCCAGTAAAAAATCAAATAATTAAGGCGCTCCATATCATGTATACAATAGAGTGTATATGGTCTGTATATATAGATGTATATAGTACGCGTGTAACTAGTTACTATACTATAAAAGTATATACCTACATACATTATATAATAATATATATTGCGTATAATAATAATTATTCACATACACGGACACACGGTATTACATATATATATATACAGTAATACATTATTCACACTTGAATTAATATTTGAACATAAAAAAAAATACTTATTCTCTCGATATATTTTCACGTTGGAAAACATTGAATATAGACACATTTATACCGCGGTATAGAACAACAACGTTGTATCGTGTTGCAGTATATATTATAACATGCACATGGACAATTGGTAATGCACGTTGGCTGTGTTTTTTTTGGTGATAAATATTATATCGATGAACAACTGGGTCGAAAGAACAGACATGCTGTATCCACGATGCAATGCAGTACCTATGATAAGTAGTAAAGCATTATTGTAATAACAATAATAGAGTCGCACATAAGCGACGAAACAAGTTTGTGCGAAACAACGAAACGCAATTTAGGTCAACCGAAGCTACATACAATATTATATATTACTGTACGCGATGAGATAGAATCATCGTTTTTCATGAGCGTATAGAAAAGCTGTCGCACGGGACAATACAAATATATATAATATATGCGGTCGATGCGGTTTATATGGTGTTGTTTCAGATTAATTTTTTATTTCGTATACGCCAGTTTTCATGTGGGCGAATAATATATTATGTGATATATTATATATATGCGTGCACCCACCAATGTATATATAAATATTATATAGGTATGCGAAAAACCCGCGGACTTTGGACGTTGGTTCTTATTATACATAACATTAACGTCATAGAATTTCTCGCGGATTTGAAAATGCGAACCTGCGTTTCAAACGACCTGTGGTTGTGGACATATCTACACATATACAGCCGTATTTATATAGGCGCATACAGTAGCGTATCTAGGATTTTTTCACGGGGTGGATACAAAGATTTGAATAGACATATTCATATACCTAGCCGTATAATTAATATACACGTTGTATTGTGCCCAAAATTTGGTCTCTGGGGTGGGGGGAGATATTACCCCCATATCAAGCCCGTAGATACGCCACTGGGTATATGTGTAATGTACCTATATAAAAATATATAGTATTACAGCAGTGTCATGTATATTGTGTATACATACGCGATGTGGACGTCTAAAGTGGCACGAAAGAACACAGAAATAACGGAAGAATATAATACTTATAACCATATTATATATAATACTACGTTGTACACGCCGCGGACTGCTGCAGCACGCGTTGTTGTATCAATAAAGCAATATTATATATATATATATTTATTATGTCGTGTAAACATATCGTCAATGTTTTCGCAGTGTATATTCGTGCACGGACGACGTGGCGCCGATTTCTATTCTTTTTTTTTTTTTTCTTCAGCTATACATTTTGCACTAGGGCAAACCAAACTTTGAGGTATTCGTATCCACCCTTATAAATTATTCGTTAAAATGTTTTGTACACCCAATATGACCGAATACACTTTATTTCCACAAATATCTAAAACTTTCCGTCGAGTTCGATCGAAAGCCATATAGCGTATCCCTATTCCCCATGCACATATGCATATACATACATACGCACACACTCACATACATACACACACACACATACACACATATACAGTACATATACCATCACTCTATCTGCTATCAGTAACCGATTCTTGATAGTTAATATCACTATGTAATATGTGGTGATTGTATGGCCACAGCATTATAATGCTTCGCACGGAGGTTGTTATAATTTATCGGCCGTCGCCCATTGATATAGGCAACGGAAGAGACTATATAGATATTGAAATACTATATTATAATGTATGGGACGGAGAAAAGTTTTTCATCGAACAATAACCGTCCTAAAAAAATATTTTTCGTATTATTCGAAACCGAACAATTAAAATGTGTACCTGTTGTATGTGTATATGCGGTAACGTTTTCAGCTGTTATTGCCGGCTTATATTTTCCTTTGTTTGTACTGTGCGGTGGTAATATACATATAGACATATATACCTACAATACTATACCTATTACCTGTATACATTTACATCAATTATTAATTTCAATAAAAATGTCGGGTAGCATGAATTCTTGTTTGTGGGTTATCAAAATCAATAATAATTTTAGCTATGGCCTGCAGTATAATTAGTTACCGCGAGTAGATAATTTATAACGATATAATTCAAAAAATTTTAGAATTCGCGGTGGTATAGACGCAACGTGATTGTTATAAATAATTTAAAACACTGGTAAGCATTATATAATAAAGGCATAGGTAGGTACATGATTTCAATTTGTATACGTTGGCGGTGCAGTACTTATACAGAAAAACTAATTTAAATAACTATACTATATTATGTATATCGGTAGGTATAGTAATATATAATAATCCGACCACCATGGTCACGAATTCACAGCGTTCCCTCAGATCGATGAGTCTGAATCACCTAGAAATAAAAACGAATCCGATGAAAAATATACAGTGTCAACAGTGGAGTACTATTATTTTTGTAGTACATGCGACTATGTGAGTGTTATTTTTCAATATGACTTGACGCGTCAGTATATAGGTTAGTTACATTATAATATATAATATAAACAAACAAATTACTGTGTTTGTATGTACTTCAATATTGTGTACCAACCTATATAAAATGGATGACCGCGTATTCCCGTGTTGGCTATATTATATACATATTTAAGCTCACTCTGCATACCTAAATAGAGTGATTTTTTTCGTTTATTTGTCCTCCGCATATGTACATATATTAAAAATTTAACTAGTGAGAGAATTTTTAGGTTTCACATAGATACGTATAGGTAACGCTAGGCAAAAACGAGTTAAAAGTTAAAGTTAAGTTTAATTTTAACTATTTGAAACTTAACACTTTTGCATGGTTTTATTTACTTAAATTTCAACTTAATTGATTTTCATTGATATCAATCAACTTAATAAATAACGGCTTATTACTTTCAATCAAATCCAAGTTCCATTAGTTTATAAATAATTAAACAACAAATATAATAAAATTAATATTGATAATGCATATAACAGGAAATTAAAATTAAAATCTTAGATTTACTCCATGTTGCCAGATTCATCTAGAATTGTTAAATTAAAATTACTTATTACTTATACTCAATACCATACGCTCGGACAGTTGTTTAAATTATCTATTGGCTATTTGTATTTAAATATATTAACTTAACTTTAGTTGGTAATTATATTGTTGATTCCTATATGCAACTCCCCCTAACTAACTGTGTCAAAAAAAAATGAGTAAAGTATTAGCAATAAACTTTTTCATAATTATTTCAATCATTTTAATTTACCTACCTCATTTAAAAAATATATGATTAACTTGTCCAGATTTGCATGTAGTGATGTAGCTATATTTTTTAGTGTACCTACCTTATTATTTTGACTTTATGATGGATCTATGTGGTGTAGGTAGGTCAATCATAACATTTTTAGTATCTAAATCATGTATCTTGCATAATTTATGTCAAAGACAAGAGAATATTATAAGTCTATTTTTCATAATTCAGATTATATCAGTATACAAATTATCATACCTATTTTTTATGTTTGAGATGTATTTTTTCATGTTAAGGTACAAACAAATAACGTTTTATGATAAAAAAAAAATTATACAACATTAGTTTGTAATTAAATTAAGTTATATCGCACCTTGGTAACTGTTCCTTAAGTTGTGGTTGCATACGAATATAGCAATTTACAACTATATAAGTACCAATATATAATTCGTATCCATGTTTTAAGCTGAGATATCTATGATAATTTACTATAGTCTATAGACAAATGACTATACGCATAATATATAATATAATATGATAAGAATGATTAGAATTAGAAGGGTTTGTTTGTATAGTTAAATATATAGCTTTTAGCATAACTTAATGCGTATTTTAAGCGATACGGAATATTTTCCTATATAGCCTTCTAAGTTCAAGCATTAATTATTAAGCATATATTTGCTGTTTTAATGGAATATTAAGATAATACTTTAATGTTTTATCAGCGCCTATTAGCATCATATTTTAAACTTGTAATAACCTTTATTATATTACTCTGATCTATAATTATTTTATTTAGGTATTCGTATGGAAAATGTAAGGGTGTTCGGCTATTTTTGTTACAGTTATAAATTATAATTGAATAATATTCCATGAATTAATCAATTTATGTCACAGTTTAAATCACGAGAGTTGACTATTTTAGACCATATTATATTGGAAGTAGTCAAATATAGAAATAATAATCCCTAATGATAGGTTTACTATTACATTTGATATCCTACCATAATGAAGTGTGGATTTTAGTGAGTTATGAATTAAATCGAAATGGTGGTGGAATGTCATGACCGCGTGTATAATATTGATTAACAGTACCTACTCCATTATTAAACAAATCTAACGTGTTTACGTTTAGGTATATATATAAATACATAGTGGGCGAGCAAAACTTAATATGTTAATTATGTACCTATCGATATAGCTGCATGATTTTATGATTAATTATTATATAATATGACTATAGTGATAATAATAATTATCGAAATACTTAATAGTTGACAGTACGATAGGTGACAACTGAGTAGTGATCTTAAAACATTACAGAGTGGACAAAACATAATCATCAAAGTAAAAATAAATTCTGTTACAACTTACAAGTCCTGAAGTACAAATGTATAGATTTTTTTGTATCATATGTGAAACAAAAAAAAACACTGGTTGGAACTTTATTTTGACCTCGTTCGAAATAATAATAACCACATTCTATGTAATAAATAAAACTTTGAATTCTTTAGAAAAAATTGTTTTCATATTATTTTTATTGTTATACGCAAGCACGTTGATTTTCAAATAATCTAAATTGACGCTGCAGTGTAATATTTTAAATTTATTTCGCCCGTCACTTTTTCATTTCAAATAGTTTTTCGGTTTAGTAGTTGGATACAATTATTTCCTTTTGTCTCTTTTTTTTTCTTTTCAACAAAAGATTGTAACCAATAATGAAAATTCCTTTTTACATTGCATTTTTGTTAAGAGTTAGACTACAAATGCCAACAATCCTCTGCAATGCTCTCCAGTAATAAATTATTATTTCATCCGTTTTAAGATAAAAAAAAAGTTTTAAAAATTAAATAAGATTAAAAATAAAACGTATTTCGAAATATAAAGAGATAACGTTCCTTTATCCTATTATATCCCGGGACGTAACAACCAGTATAAGTTTTCGAATGATATACGTGTAGTATTGTCAGGAAAAAGACAAATTTATTGTAATTTTAATGGTTATGCAGATTATTTGGACAGGGATTTCCGGAGAGTTTCTGTTGTTTATCTTCGTGATCCGTTCACGATTCCTGGATGTAATGATACTGTCCAAAGCTTATGTAATTTGCATGTTAGGCCCGAAAACGTTTATTTGGTATTCCTTATTGACTTCCGGGCTTTCAAATAATGTATTGTGGCCAACAAAACTCGCCAAATCGATCGTTTCGTCCTTGGACAATAGGAAGATAATAATATATTTGATTTGTTCAGCGAGCAATGTCCTTCGTCGTTCAAACTATATTGCCTTTAGATTTAGTAATATTATTGATATATATATATTTCAATATTTTACATTGACATGAATATGTACAAACGTATAACGCCCATTACAGGCGAATAGGTGATATAACGTATAGGTAATATTATACATTTATAATAATAATTAGTTAATAAATATTATACGTTAATAAACAATTATATTTTACACTCAATGTTAAAATGCGATTAAAATATAATATACGAGTGTGTTATTTGTTCTTTGTGTGCATGCATATAATATAGTTACTAATAATTGGTAACTTTTTATAATTTATTTTTAAATATTTATTTTGTAGAACATAGTTTTCGATTTCAATAAAAAAAATTAATATTAAATATTTAGTAAGAGTTGACCAAAAGTAGGAATTGAATTGAATTGAAATAAATATAATTGGTTTTTGAATAAATTTGAATAGATATTAGGTTTTTAGGTACCTATACATGGAAAAAATATACGTTTTTATCTAATAAAAAAAACTTAATTTCCTAGCAATTAGATTAATTTAAAGTATAAAGTTTGTCCCTGTTAATGAGTAGAATTTTTCAATAAGATTAAAATCTGATAAAATCTAATTTGATTAGTTTTTGCTTAATTAATTTTGATTTTGTTTTGCATGCGAATGGTGATAATAACTTTAAAAAATGGCTACCTTACGCTGCTAAAACAAAATTAGCTGGTTTTATAAATAATAAATATAAAACGAAGTATGGGTACATTAACAGCTTCGTACGATCGTACATAATATTATAATATGTATATAGGTAGTTATATTATTACTGATATTCTAAGTATTGTAATTTCACATTAAATTATAATATTATACATGTATAATAAAGAATTAAAGTGACTTTACAAGATAGATATCTCGATTATACGATCAATAAAACAGGAACTCAATTATCAATCGTATTCTTACATTTTTTTTTATGCTTTCCCTGTGTAGTAGATAATATAAAGTAGGTAATAAAACATTATAATAGCGTTTATTATTACTATTATTTTTATTAATATAATCATTGCAAATCATTGCAATCGCATCGACTTTATCTTTGACGATTTAATATTATTATAAATCGTGTAGTTGATGTGGTTTTCTATAATATTACGCATATTATTATAAAATGTATAATACTTATTACAGTCGTGCGCAGTATTTTCCCAATTACGCGTATTTCTATAATTTATTTAATTAAAAATATTTTTTCTGTCACGAGCTATACACACACAGATACACATAAATAATTTATAGACATAAGTAGAAAATGTAATATACAACGCATGAAATGTAATGTGTAAAGTGTTTTCCAAATTCAATTTGATAAAGAGAATTTGAAATTGAATTGCTTTAACATTTTTCGCTATTGCAGTAGGTTGCTTTATCCTTTGACTATTATAGGTAATAGTACACCAATGGTTAAAATATATAACAAAATATACGGACATGATAATGCACTAATATAACTAAAATAATATTATTATTCCCGTTGTATAGTACCTAACTATGCATTCCATTAAAGCAAACTTACACGTTTAAATGTTTTAACGCTGTCGTCAGATGAAATTCAGATATACTGCAGTGCACAACTTTGGGTTCAGTTTCGTATATATATATATATATATACATATACGATACAAATACCTTATAACAATATTATATTATAGTTCTACATTTTCGATATCCTAATATAAGGCTCGTACTATAATATAAAATATAAAATCGCAATAATGATTTAAGGCGATATCAATTATAAGTGTGCATAACATAATATACCTATGTATATAAGTATAATGTATAATATATAATATCATATATACCTACTTCGTTTATGGGTGTCGTTTTAATGGGCGAAATTGTACCTATACGCATTGGTATAAGTATACGTATATAATAAACACGCGTATTATACGCGTCATGTAGTATTCGTATAAATATTTTAATGAACATAAACCGTAAAATAATGAGTTAAATCGACGATAAAAACGCACATCGCACGCACTCGATCGTATAAACCTATATATACACAGACACATCACATATTCACATGTATGTAAAATATGATATAAATATGATATGATTTTAATAATATGCGGTTTCATACGGATTTAGTACATCGATATCGTGGTAAAATAAAAAAAAAACCAAAATCAACCGAATAGGAAAAAAAAACCCGCGGTAATTTTTATATACATATATATTTATCTTCCAGAAATTGTGCGTCTTATATACGGATGGACGCACTTAAACGACGTGACATATTTTTCACTCGAACGTTAAACGGTCAAAATCGTACGTATATAAATATGAAGATTACTTATTTCTTTTTTTTTTATTTATTTATTTTATACATATATATATAATATATAATATGTTTTACGATCGCCGCGTGTTTCTCTTTCGGTAATAAATCGTATACGCGAGCCCAACCCGTTTATTTGTTGCCCGTGCCGCGTTCGGCGGCAGAGGGAAACTAACTATATATACACACACACATACACACACATTTATATATATATGGCGCGTATACATACTGATTTGCATTTTAATTAATCCTCCTATTCTTTGTATTTTATTTATTTTTTATTTTTTTTTCAACTACTAAAAATTCTCGCCAATCGTTATATGTACGTTCTGTTGGCTGCTCCCGTTCAGCCCCCTCTATAACGCTGCAGCACCATCACGCTAACCGTTTACAACTTTTTTTTTTTATTATTATTACTATTATTAATACTATTATTACTATTATTATTATTATTATTTCACTAGGTCTCCTCCCCTCCGCCACAGCAGCCGCACCACCACCACTTCCACCCCCGTCATCACCTCTTCCTCTTCCTACCCCGGCATCACCTTTTTGGATGGGCACTTTGGGGCAACACGTACAATGGCCGTCGCCATCGCGTTACCTTCGGTTTAATAACACAGCACGCGCGTGTGTTACGCGTAGCCGTTGCCCCTCCCGTATAATATATAATACCTTGAACGTTTATATATATATATATATTTATGTGTGTGTAACAAAAATAATAATATATAAAATATATATTACACATATATAACGCGTTAGGTTGCTGCCTAGTGCTGTTACCTAGCTATATGCGTTGCCCCACTCATTTCCGCACCGACACCGACTGCGGCCATATTAAATAATTACACAGGTACATTTTATAACTAGATCGCCGTTATTAAAATAATAATAATGTGTAGGAAAAAACGATATTTCCTTTAACTCCGCGCCACCGTACGATACGTGCAGCGTTTCCAGTTGATAAAAAAATGGGTAGTGCGTATAATAATAACAAAATACATAGCCAACGCGCGTAGGGTAAGAGCGAGGGGACGCACACACCCACATTTTAAGGGGTTTGATATCGGCAATTTCAATGCAAGTTTGACAAATATTATAACCTTAAATCTTAAATATATTTAAATACTGATTCACAGTAACTCACAATGGTGGTCCTATCTCTGTGTCTTGCAATTTACCTAGGTATCATTGTTGGTTGTTGCGTGGTGATTATGAGATTAAATATATAGAAAAACGGTTTTTGCAGTGCATATCACTTCTTAATAGTTAAGTAGTACCTACTGTAATACTTAAGAGAACATATTTTTTATAAAGAAGACAATATATTTTTCTGTGTTCGATGTCGTCCATACAAAACATTTTAATGTAGTTTGAAGATCCATTATTTCATTATTTTACACGTTTATCAAACATAAATTACTTTTTTTTTTTTAATGATATAAAATGACAACACTCCAGAAAATATCGTCTTCTTTATATGGTGTATAAATTTGGTTTCTCAACTACAACTGCCGTATAGCCGTATAGCCCGAGTGGTTCTTTTTCGTGCGAAACGCTTTTCACAAACTATTTATTTATTTTACGGCGTCCTGTCGACACGTATATATACCTATACTTCGAGACAGTATTGGTTTTAATTTTTGTATCGTTTCATAACATCAAAAATAAAATACAATAAAATACAAATCCTGAACGGATGACGATTCGGAAATTCGCACGCCTAAACTGTACGCCTATACTATTATATCATGTTATACCTATACATCGTGATATATAGATTATATTATTATTATTTTAACGTCGACCGATCGCTTCTGGACTAAACCCGACAGCGATCGGATCGAAACGTTTATTTCCAAATATTTATCCGTTTATATATTATTATACACATAAAATACATATATATATATAGAAAAGAATCCTGTACGTAAAAAAAAAAAAAATCAAAATGTGGCAGGGATTATCGCCGTGTATGGAACCACGCGTATATTATATATACTGATGCAGTAGTGACGGTATGGACCGCGTGCCTGGAGAAACACGATAACGCCTCCACGGTTGCCGAGCAATAATATACGTGGGCGGATGAGAAGTAATAATATATTTTAAAACGAGCTTCCTTTCCCCATATACGCCGCAAGACTCCACCGCAGCGGCTTAAACGAAAGGAGAAAAAAAAGTCGTGATGGTTATGGCGATGGTTATACCGCACGACAATATAATATTATAATAACGAGTGAAATAGAATCGCGATCGGCCGTGTCGTTATATCATAACGTCGCTACTACATACCTACCCACTTATTCGATGATAATTATTGGCATCACGAGGTTATTATATAATATAATAATAATATTTGTTTATAGGTACATATCACACGACGCGTTATACGCTCATCATATACGTACAATACGATGTGCACGATGCACAACATGCTATAGAATATATTTTATCAAGCCCTCGTGCCATTTATTTAATATTGTTAAAATCACGAAAACAAAAATGAAATGTTTAATTATGAAAACTTGAAAGTTATTTTTAAGCATTAATAGGTACCTATATATATATAATATGATAGTATACGTCCATTATTAGTGTCGAGATCAATAACAGGACGTTAAATATTTAATACCTGTCCAGTCCTTAAAATAAACTTTGGCACTTTGCAGTTAGAGTTGCCATGCCGTGTTAAACAAGTTTATAGGTCAAATTTTAGATTTTAGAATGACACATCATCATTTTACTGCACTCGAGCAAAAGTCACTTAAAATTATTAATATACCATCATAGTGTTTGTTTAAACATTTGATATTGTATTATAATACCTACATGTAAACATATATAGTATACAACTATATTTGAATGTTACTAAATTATATACTTAATGCTTATATACCAAAGTTCCTTCAGTATATAACCAGCTCTATATATATTCTATATAACTGAAAACTTGAGATAAAAATATTTTTATTTGTCATATTATAAGAACTAAGGTCTAAGAAGTTATTATGTTATTGAATATTGACTTAAGTTATATTATATACGCATGGCAACATAATACATCTTAACTAAGAAAAATAAAAAATAAAAACACAATACACGAACGGCAAAAACTCGAGTTATGAGAAATTAAAATACAATACTAATTAGACAGGAATCGAATTCACAGGAATAAGTAATAACACATGGTTTTATAATGGCAAAAGTATATCTACCAAATGCGAAACCAGTGGAGTAACCCGACAGTCAATCACATACTGGAAGGATGTTATAAGTATATGGAAGAATACTAAAAAAATGGAAAATACTTGTCACCTTAGCTACAATATTCTTGAATCAAATCCAAAATATTACCAAACAATTTTAATATTCTTAAGCAAAAAGAAATCTAAATTGTATGACGTTATAGAAATATAAAAATAAAAAATAAAAGTAGACTGTAAAAAACTAATAACTTAAACGAAGCAGAAAATTTTAATTCGTCTAAATAAACTAATTAAGTAAATATATATTGGTATGTAAATCATATTATTATTGTATAGAAACAATATCGAAATTTTAAGGATATTTTAATTGTCAACGTTTTTTTTTTTAATTCTTTAAGTATGAATAATGTTTATAATATTATATAAGTGCTACAAATACATATTATTTATCTACAAGCTCAGAACAAATTAAATAACTATTGCTAAATAAATAATAAAAATGTTTTGCATAATAATTAATGAATGTATTGATTATTGTATAGTTATTTCATATATAACGATACTATAAAAATCTCACAGAATATATAATTATAGGAAAACAAAAGGTATTCATAATCGCATAATAATAAAATAAATAATGCATTACGATTCATAGAGTTATAAATTATATTATTGAGGATAAATACGACGTGTTACCCCGAATAACTATAACTTGTGGATAACATTTAATTAAGAGAAAAGATTTATGTCTTATGTTACATATTATAATAAAGCTATTTATTTATTGGACGTAATATTGTATAACTATTAATCTTTGACAACTTATTAAATATAATATAGAAATAACCGAAAGACTGCAGGTGTACAAAAAGTACTGAAATGATCAGTATCAACTGGGTTCGGGTGTTCGGGCATTTGTCCGGTTCGTTCGCCCGCATCGCAAGATTGGTATAGCGTGTAATATATTAAATAATAAGTATTGTAATATATTGTTATACATTTGAAAACAATGATAAATCATCGTGTTCGAATGTTAATCAGAGTTAGTTGCGTAGATTGTTACTGTTTTTTCAATGCATAATTGGGCTTATACTTATAGTATTGAAATATTAATAAATTAGAATTATACTAGAACTACCTATTGTACTATATGTAAATTAAAATAAAAAAATACTTATGTTACAGAATGTAAAATAATGTGAAGAAATGGGTACCTACTTTTGTCATTTATACAATGATTAAAACTTGCAAAATTAATTATTGATAAGTAGTGCACGGATTTCAATGCAAAGTGCACTCTTTTTAGTGCTCTAGAACAATGCATTCCAAGTGAATAATTCAATTCGTGTAACTGGTTCTTGAATCAGGGGCCTTTAATTTGGGCGATTTGAAAAATAACCTTGATGATTATAAAGAATGAATTTATTAGGATATCATTTGTGCGAGAAGAAAATGTTCATTTCCACATATGACCTATTTTTTTTCATTAAAAATAATCTTTTAATAAATAGTTTGGGTGAATAGAAAACTCATCAATGGTCGACGGCATTTAAAACAAAAGAATTCTATTTAAACTTTGACTTCCATAACATAAAATTGTCTAATAATTATGAGTAAATATAATTTTAAGCTTTGCGTGCACAAACTAACTATTATATGGCCGATCATAAGTATAAATAGCATTATGGTACCTATATGGCTATATCTACAATCTGATATCTGTCGGTCATAACGTCTAATACAATGTGATCTATAATAATCAATTAAACAAGTTTTTTCTTATTTTTCGGCATTTTAAATCGTTAAATGGTATGTTTGAAAATATGTCGAAAAAAAGGTTATTCACTCAATTGAATGTTCTCTATATGAATTTTGATACTTCAAAAGTGAAACTTTTACTATTCATTATTTTAGCATTTCTAGGTAATTGTATTAATTTTTAGTGCATATTTATATCATGTATACGTTTTCGAGGTTTTAGTAAGTATAAAAATAGTTTTAAAATAATCTTTTAATACATGTTTAACAAAATGATCCAATTTAACTAAGTAGTATATAAATTTGTTTAGTGAAAAAATCAACATGATCTATATAGTTAGTTTATAATTTTGTATAGGTAGGGGGCAGGTATATATAGAGTGAACAATGTATAGCCTCAATATTATTGTTCAACAATTGTTCCCATATATTGTTCTTATACCAATCTACAAATGGTATGGAAAAAAACGGTCTTTTTGAAATATTATCAATGTCTACTTTTCAGAGATTATAGAGGGTCAATAATATAGGTATGAAACTTTTACCACCCCAAACCGTGTTGGATGGAAAAAAATGGCAGCAGCGTCCCACGGGGAATTTTTACAGCATCCCGTGTACAGTTTGCTAAATCCCCGTCCCTGACCGCGTCTGTAGCTAATCGTCTGTAAACGTTAATAGACCTTTTGTGTTCTGCTGTTTTGCGCCAATAGGCATATCACAGATTTATGGATATCATTATCAAACGCAGTTCCACTAAGAGTTCGATTATGATTACAATAAACATTTATGAGATTGAGATAATAATATTATACATTATACGCTCAATATATATGCAATATTGCGCTCTCGACGTCATCATCGTGTTCGCAATAAAATTATGAGCTCTATAGGTAACTATATCATAATATACATTAGCCGTTTCAGCGTGTTTCAAAAAAAAACACACACACTATACAGTCTAGTGCACTATTTTTGCAGTCCAATCAAAAGGTATTTTGCTTGCAAATATATCATTGCAGCGGGGTCTCATCAACACAACTTTTGTAAAATTTCAATACATCTTGTACAACGTACGTTTTTTTGTAACAATTTATAGTGTTATAATTATTATTATTATATAAAAGTTTTTAAAAATATTTAAAAAATATATATTTTTTATTATGATGTTTCCATTATTATCGTCTACGTGAATATGCGATCATCCGTGGCGGCAATAAAATAAAGTGCACCGAGTAGTAAGTATGTACTTACGTGCATGAGTTGTCTGGTTAGGTTAGGATTATGGTCACGCGTAAGTAGGTGAAAATTCAAAGTAGGTAGCCGGTATTAAAAATTATAATAGATTCGTTTTATCGATTTTAATTATTTTTTGTGCATGTTGAGAAATGTTTACTGCCTTTTAAAGTTAAAATTTGGATTAATAATAAATATAATATGGTATCCAACACAATATGTTAAAATAATATTGCTATGTATAAATCAACGGCATTCATATTTCACGCAGTCGTATAACCAAAGCACGGATTCATTTATGCAATAAAAAGTACCAAAATATGCCATAAAATATTGTGCAGTAAAAAAAAGGAAATATGCAACAAATATGCACTAAAAAAATGTATATAATAATATGTACGTCCGTTCATATTACCTTTAAACCCTTTATTTCACATGTATATATATATATGAGAAAAATACATAATATTATTTATTGTTTAAGTATAAACAAATTAAAAATAAAACCACTTATTCCCACCGCATTTCGATTTTATATTTATATTCTTAACGGCACGATAAATCGTCAGTTACAAATCGTTCATTATATAGGTATATAATATAATATATATATTATATATATGTTCATTTGTCGGTATTATTATTTGTTTACTATTTCAGGATTATCTCTATTGTCGTGACTCATGGCTATTTTATATTGTTGTTGCAATGGCACTATGGGAGTAATATAATTTAAGAGTTACGATGAAAAAAATGAATATTTTTATAATATACAGGTATTACAATAAATTTAAAGTTAAACATAATAATATATTTTTTTTTAATAATATATCTTCGGCTTCATAGGTCATTGGTCTTTTCCAGTTATAACTATTTTACATTTTTTCTTCATAGATTACTATTTAAGTTTTTTTTATAACATTAAGATGTTCTGGTTGTTTTTTAAATCCGGTATCCCAGGCCTCATTTCAGGTGTTAGGTATTTTACATTTTTCTGCAGCTCCTCTACATACTTGCGACATTTTGTCAGAGTACACCACAGGTTTCACACACTGCTTGCCATAAAAAACGGTTTATTATTCTGGTGTATCCGTTTTTTAGACTATATTTAGAGTGTTGTTTTATCTTTCCTTTTCAATTCAAGATTTGGCCATTCATGTATTATGTTTTTGATTTCACTTGGTTTAGATTAATTTTTTCCCAAGTATGTTTTTTTCATTTAACTTCAATTTAGTTTTGATTTGAATGCGCAGATGGCTAGGTGTAAACCGGTGTTGTGTATTGGGTCAATTGTTTTTAAGGCTCTGTTTTTAGCTGACAGGTATATTTCTGCGCCGTATTCTAATTTTGATCGGATAAGTGCTTTGTGTAATTGCATTAGTAGCTTGGTTTTGGAACCCCATGTAGTGTGAGCTAGTATTTTTATTATGTTTGTTCTTTGAGCTGTTTCTTTTTTGATGCATTTTAGATGAGGTATCCATGATAATTTTTTGTCGAATGTTATGCCTAGAATTTTTATTGTGTCTTTGTTTGGAATTGTTAGTTCGTTTATTTTGAATTGTTTGGTTTTGAATACAATGTTTTATGTCTCTATAAGTTGTTGTCTGTATAGGAGTAGCGTATTTATTAGTTCGGTTGCGTCTTGGCCTGCTTTTTCATTCCATTCTATATTGAGACCCGGTATCCAAATAAATGTTATGTTTACTCCTATGTTTCGAGTTTTAAACTTTTCAGTGTGTATACCCTTTGAGGATAGTGCAGTATTCTTGTGATTATTTCCTTGGTAGTTTGTTATTTACTGTTTTGAGAATTGCTGTTTAAATAGCACAATTTCCAAAGATTTTATGTCTGGTTATAAGGTGTTTGTGAATAATTGTGATTCTACACTTCATTCTGATTTAGAGGCGTCGTATAGAATATTTACACATTGATGATTTTTTTTAAACATAAATAATATGCTTTTGAGCTGCAGGATACACGGTTTTTGGTGTTCTGACAGATTTAGCGTAAGGTTTTTGTGGTCATGGTTATATATTTATGATTCATGGATTTTTCCTGTAGAAAAACATGGAGTAGTGTGCTAATTTTTATTTTTGTTTGAAGTATTTCTTATAGGTGTTTTTAGGTTTCTAAACATAACGCCTTATATACCCACGTTGTGTCTATATCCATCAGGGGCAGACTTCCGTCCATCCGTCTATCCGTTCGTTAGTTACCAGTACATATAGAACGGTTGTTGATATTGTGGTATTCATTTATTTTTGTACCTAGTTACTTTACAAAAAATATTTTTGGAATCATAATTGATCGTAATATGTTTAGAACCGAGAATTTAACATGCTTGCAGAGAGGGTTTTCCTAACTTGTTTTTAAATATAATTGGAATTGTGTTTTATTTTTTGATATCAATAGCTCAAGATTTATATGAAATTTAATGTCTATAGGGGGAAATTTTACGGCTGTACTTTTAAAGCGTAGGTTTAAATTATGTGCCGTGAAAGAATGCAAAATCAGATCCCTCGGTGTCGTCGGTTCAAAACTGAAAAAAAAAAGGTCTAGATCATTTTTTAAATTGTTGTATATGTGTTTATTTGCTGTTAGTTTCTTTGTAATAATATTTACCTAAAACCTTAATTTATACAAAAAAATTATCTTATGCGTTTTTTTATTACAAAGCTTTCTTTTTTTTGAGATTTCTACTTCAGAACTTATTTTGTTTTAAATTATAAGTAACAATAATAATATATCAATCTTTCGTCGGCATTGGCCAATCTAGATTTCGGTTTGGCCTATAGGACTTTTGGAACCACCTGTAGGGTTTATTATTATTAAACTATAAATTCTATAATAGTTTTTAAGTATAAGTAAATAAAGAACTACAAAATTGCATTATGTTGATTTAAACGTATATAATATGCAATAGAAAATTGCATATACTTAGTCAATGTATTTTAATTTATTCATTCATTTATAAAGTATGCAAATAAATTGTTTATAATATATTTCATTGAAAAGTGTTAGCATGATAACATTTAATTATATAATTTACAGTGATTCAATATATTTGTTCTGAATATACGCTACTTATATACTATATGTGTGACAGGGATCACACCTCCTTTACTACTGGGTGGGTTGTTAGGTGTGGTATTTACTGCTCGTAGTTGTGGTTAAGTATTGTTAGAGTACCTATTTAGAACTTAGAAATTAGAGATTAACTATTCAAATCTATCAGTATTGACCCAACTGCTTACACCGAGAACGTGTGTTGTAAGACTCTCAAAACTCTTGGTCTTGTCATGCCATTAGTCAAGGGCTTTCGGCTAGAATTGTCGTTAAAAGCGCTTTCCTGTGCACTTGTGTGCCCCATTTTAGAACATCGGGCCGTAATCTGGGACCCTCACACTGTAGATGATGCAAGACAAATTGAGTGCGTTCAGCGCAGGTTCTACGCTATACTAGCTTCTTACTTTAGATACCTCGTGCACCTCATAACTATACGCCGATTGCTACTCACCTACAGATATAGCCTCTTTGCCGAACGTCACCGTATTGCAGGTATTAAATACCTTGCGGGTCTATTAAACAATAATATCGATTCACCTGTACTTCTCTACCCCCTAATCTGCTTCAAAGTTCCTTCTCGTTTATCTCGTTCCAAAGCCCTCTTCTATGTCCCACATGCCACCACCAATTATATTGCTTATGAGCCTTTAAGGCATCTAATGTCGTTTGCCAATGCAGACACTGCCTTTAGCGATTTGTTAATCTATTCATGTATATAATATCTATAACATAAGTTATTGTAATTGTATATAATATTATTCTCGTCTGTTAATAATTATCTTTGTAACGTCTTCTGTAGTCACAAATATATGTCATTTTTACTATCAAAAGGATGCGTATAATTAATTAAAATAAATAAAATAAAATAAATAAATTCAGATCGTTCGTCGTCACTTATTCAATATACTATGACTATAATATTATATGTATTTCTATATTATTAATTATTATAATGTGTGTAAATATATGCTGAAGTATTATAAATTATAAATGCTGTATAACAGTAAAATAGTTATAAAATACGTTAAGAATTACGTATTAATTGATAATCGATAAGTATCACATATATATATACGCGTCAGCCGCCGGCAGATACTGTTGACCTGTTTTAGCATTGATTCAATTTTGGGTACTTATAAGTTTGTAATAATATATGTTATATACTATATTGAAATAGCGGATAAACAATATTTTACATAATGTTGTGGTGATTTAATATTCAAAATAAATTACTTATCATCAATCTGCTCATTCAAACGTAAAATTGAATAAATTTGAAGCTGGTGTGATAAAATGAATTTGTTGATCCAGTAATATGAAATTACGGCCATCTTTAGTATTATAAAATCGTAATTCTAGGGACATACCTACAATTTGATAGCTACTTATTTTTTTTTTTTTAATGAGAGAATAAAACTTCAACATCCGAGGTCATTAGCCTGATTTACTCTTTTATAAGATTTAACATAAGCATTTTGTATTATTATGTATCTAAATTTTAATTTTCTTATTTCTAATTTACGAAATTTTGTTTATACTTTGTGCAACTTCTTTGCTTATACTCCGTATAAAATCTATTATACATGCATTTGTCTGAAAGAGTTTTAGCTTCTACTAATTTCCATTATGACGTCAACCCGAATAACAAGTAACGACCGAGGGTTACTGAATTCAAAATCATTAGTTTCAAGAAAAGGGTTCGGGTTCATATATTATTATCTATATATAGCCGGCACTGATCATTTTATTACTGAGCGGGAATTTATAAACATGTTTAATTATAAAGGAACTTTCACATTTGCATTTTACCAACGCTTATATATAGTTCCTATATATATTATACTATACTAACTTAATTCAACTTATATATTTTTACCAGCAGTAAATATCAAAATACGAAAGCGTTCTAATAGATAAATCGGGTACATATGTATACCTACCTACCTATAACCATGTCATAAATAATGGGATTTTTACAAGAATTAAAGAAATGAATGTAGGGTCGCAGGGATTATTCTGAAAATTAAATTTCAACCTGAACTCTTTGAGGCTAGATAAATAAACTCCGAAATTTATTTTATTTATGCATGATATATTATGTAATAGGTAGGTATGTAAATGTCTTCATCAAATTAAATGCTTTGTTATCAGACTATCCGAGATGCTTTTCTGATCAATATGTCTCTATTCCCTCATCACATTTATCGTGCTTGTTCAGTTGTTCCACTTTTAACATAGGAATTCACCGAACTATAAATAGCTATATTAGGGTAAAAGCAATCTCTAACAGATAGCATGTTACATAGAAATATAATAAACCAAATGCGGTTGATGTAGCTAGGTACATTATAATTTATAATATTTATCCAAAGTCTACACTCCGAGTTCTACATTCAATAAAACTCTATTTTTCGGTATTCTTCCCTCCTAAGCCAAAAAACAGTAAGCAACAATGTAGTAGAGTTTTGAAAAGAATAACTTTTTCTAAATCATTTTCTTATTTTTACCACCTTATCGAAATAAAATAATATACTAATGATTCTTAAATAACTCTTCTGGTAGAATCAAATTCGTGTATAAACACTAAGATACCTTTTAACACCTCAAAACACATGTGTCCACTGTACAGCTTAGGAAAATGCAGTATTAGCAATATGTATACAATGCACATTGTCTGATCATTAAACATAAATTATAATAACATACTGATTATGATAAATGAGTATAATTTCTACTCTATGGGTTTATAAATATCACGATCTGTCGATCTCGCGGACCAGACAATCGAATGTATCGATTTAAAAACATATCGTATGATACGGCCACGGTGTCGATAAAATATCTAAATCGTGGATACGGCTGTACAATTATTGTCAATACTAAACGAAAATACCACGTGTGAGTCAATACTGTATCAGTTACTGCCTTTTTGCTGTGCATATGTTTGATAATGCTTTTTGCTTAGTATTGCTTGGCATATTTATATATTTGTCAATACGTGTATGTTTAACAACACGTATTGTGAAATCTATTGCTTATACGGTATTTTTGCTAAGAAATAAAAAATATTTTTATAATAATAAACTCATTCATCAAATGTTGTCGCTTACTGCCTCTTGGCTTAGGAGGGCAGTAATTCACTATTCGCTTTATTTTATTTCGCAATTATTTCTGTCTTTTTAATGTTAAATAAAAATACGAATTTTTGAATCGTACGCGAATCATGTTATAACTTCGATGGATAATATGATAGTATTTTTAAAAAAAAAAACCACCTGGTTTAAGACGGGGATGGTCGGGTGAGAACCTGACCAAATCCTTCGATTTCCGGTACGGAAAACCCGTGTCTACACTGTTTTGGTTGCATATATATTATAAACTTGAAAAATATATTCGTATATGCGCCGCAACAATATTGCAAAAAAAACGTGAACGGTCTAGAGTGAACATTACTGCAGGATTTCACATTAAATATGTATATGCGTATACATTATACACAGCCCGAGATTTTTTTCAATTAAATAATTCGCGCGCGCGCGCTCGCGGGTTGGCTGCTGGTTATATCGTGTATAATGTATATAATATGGTATATATACTATACACAGCATGTATACATGTAATATATCATACGCCCTCGTACAAGCTGCAAGCTCGTGCTTACGATCGTTTTCTCCGTCAAATCGTGCGTATATATATATATATATGTGTGTGTGTACGCGTGTACACCCTCGTCCTCGCACCCTCCATCTGCGTCACACTCTCGCGTTATATTATTATTACACACACACACACACACACACACACACTCGTATATATGCGTACTCAAAATCTCGACCCAAATTGCTATTCGCCTACAGTCTACACGGACGTGCAGCTGGACGTCATACTGTACGTATATACGCGATATGCATATAATGCATAAAATATTTTATAAATAGTACTGCAGACGGGCCGCGGTTTAACTTTATGCAGGCTGGACGAGTTATGACGGGCTGTAAACCTTAGGTCGGGCGCGTTGGTTTTAGCCGATTTTATTCAATTATTTACCGCCGAGATTAGAATACACAACACGTATATATAGTTTCTATATTGGTATACTTGGCGACTGGCGTGTGGTTTTTTTTTTCGAGGAACGGTCAAAGTTCAGATTCGACACCGATGCGCTTCAGGACACATATTATGATATTATTATAATCACTTCACTGCATGTGTCATTGTGGTGTTATATGTATTTCAAAAGTGCCCTTAAAGTGCAGACTGAGTCCCGTTTTTCGTATAGTGATCATACCTATCATAATAGACGTTCTCACCACTGCAGCAATACAATTCATACATTTTCTTCACCGTGGTACCTATACCTACAGCGACTACTTAATTGTCCCCGCCAACACATGTTTGGGTGGCACACTATTGTACTTTTTAGTATTTCAGTGAGGCTTTCAGGCTTTTTTAATGGAGGAAGATAGAAGTTAGCCGTGGGGTCTTAGCCCTCACCCCTCTTCAAATCAAAATCAAAAGTAGGTACATTAAATCTCTATAAATATCAATATGACTGTGCCCCATATTTAAAAAAAAATAAAATTATTATAATGTATCTTGATTTTTAAGCCAACAATGACATCAAGAATTTTTTTAGGATTAACCAATTTTCCATAAATGGATATCCCATTGAGACGATTTAAAAAAATGATAATAGTCATTAAGTCACATAAGTCACTAGTTTATTTATAGCTACATTACGTATAAATTATCATTGTACTTTTATTAAATTATATATATATACCTATATATATGGAAATGTTCTCTCTACAGCAGTCCGCGGAGGTGTTATACTGGTATAGTGCATGATATTTTAAATAACAATTATTATATGAAGTACCTATTGAATAAACTCAGGTCTAATGCATTTGCTATATGGTTGCATATTTTGGAAATAAACAATTTGCTTGCATTTCACCAGCAGTATAAACAGTTTGAATGTCTGAATAGAGATAAAAATATGTAAAACATTTGTCAGATGGTTGAAAGGCTCGATAAAAAATAAAAACGAACAAAAGTTACGAATTTAAAATTATTTATCAATTATCACAAAATACAATATAGTTATTGTTACCTACTTAATTACAGCGAATTACGTGTATGAAAAACATTTCGATATTAAAAGTAGGTATACCTGCAGCTGTTATTTGGAGTTATTAAAAAAAAAAAAAAGGCCACAGGAAGATATATCGCCATATCCGCTTCGCGAGAACGCCCATGATACTGTTGTCTACAATATATAATACTCGCAATATTTTACTGCGATGGATAGGAAAAAAATATGAACCTATATATGTCATATAAAATAACATCATATTATATTGTATCAAGTAATTTTCAAAAGTGAAGAACGTATAAAACGTATATATACGTGAAATGTATTGTTAACTCTCGTAGGTACCTACCGTTATTAGATACATATACGTTTTACGCATTTTTATAAATTAACTGTAATAAACGAGAACGATATTTTTGTAATATATTATTAACTTTATAACTATACAGCGTGTGTTTCTTTCAAAAGCATCACGAAACATTTCTAACCGTGGATTGAATTGAGGTTTTCGGGCTATATATAGGAAATACTGAAATACTTATTTTTTCTTGACGATTTTCAAATTGTTTAATTTAAGGTTTCTATTTAATTTACCAGATTATTGAAATTTTCAACGAACATTCTGCGATTTACCAACATTTCACATGCGATTTTGCGTATTTTTAACCTCAATTTATATCATTGTATTCAGCTCATTTTTGGCTGTATAATAGAGCCATGGTAAAAGGTTAAAATTACTTAAAAACTCCGATCCGATCCAATCCGCCGGTGTCAGAAATACGTGCAGCCATTGGAAAAATGTAAGTCGTATCGTGCATGCACACGATGAAAGGGGCTAAACGCACTTGAAAATCGTCAAAAAATTGTATTTCTGTATTCTCTATATGCGTATAGCTATCGCGCGTTTATCCAAAACCCCATTTCAATCCGACGTCACTGGACAGAAATATTTCGTGTGATATCTTTAAAAGGAAACACACTGTACACATACCTACTATAGTATGTAAGGGCTGGGGGGGGAGAGTCTTCGGTCTCCATATAGCCCCCCCCCTCTCTTATCCGCTCCTGTACAGGTGCTCAACTGTATATATATACATAGGTTAGACTATATACGCCACATAAATCCTTTGCCACGCGTGCAGCGATAACCGTATGTCGTTTTTAAATCCCGTCATACTGGCATATATATATATATATATATATATGCGTGTGTATAAGTATTAGGTACCTATGTAT
This sequence comes from Nasonovia ribisnigri, assembly GCA_027563435.1. NCBI lineage: Eukaryota > Metazoa > Arthropoda > Insecta > Hemiptera > Aphididae > Nasonovia > Nasonovia ribisnigri. The sequence continues at coordinate 29,164 of JANEHU010003988.1, forward strand.
ACGTTTATTTATGTATATATATGTACATAATGTATATGCATGTATATACGTATGCACATAATATATACGTCTCGTAGGTACCTACGTGTATTATAATGTGGTTGCTGCACGGCCAATTTAATTACAATATATCGTGTGCGTGTTCTGCCGTATCTCCTGCAGAACAGCTCCGCAGCCAAAAACCGTCCGACTATGGCAGATAATGTTGAGCCTGCAGAAAGTTCGGTATCGGTACATATTTTTTTTTTTTTTTTAGAACCATCAGCTTAAACTATTACAGTTCGACAATTACAAAGTACTTAAATTGACATTAACAAGAAAATAAAATAAAAATAACAATAGAATTGTAAATAATATGACAAAGATAATGATAGAATACGTATCAGTAAAAGTTAAGGCACTGATACCGTGACCGGTTGTAAGCGATTAAGAACAGAGGTTAATAGCATGATTAATGGATTAATTATCGTTTTGAATTCTTCGATGAACTTATTTATGGAAGTTGAATACGAATCTTCAGGCGGTGTGTTGGCGGTGACGTTGGCATAAGATCTATTATTGTGAGTGGAATTTGGAAAGACTGATCGGTTTTTTGATGAAGACGTTGGGTTGGTTGGAGTGGGTAGTTTTCTGTTGTTTGCGGATTTGGAATTCTTGCGGGATTGAATAATATTCTTGTACACAGGACAGCCTTTATATGAAGCTGTGTGTGGTCCAGCGCATAAAGCGCATTTGGCGGGAGTCGACGGGGGTTTTGTGCATTTGGCGGAAGGATGGTTATCCCCACACTTTACACAGCGAGGGGACTGGTGACAGTAATTACTCGTATGAAAGTAGGCCTGACAGTCTTTGCATTGAGGAGGGGATAATTTTATTTTAGGCCGCTCGATTTTAATTTTTGTGTGGCACAGTGAATCAATGTCGAAGATATCGCTGTTGTTATCTGCTAGCTTTAAATCAACCCGGAAAAGAGGCAATGCGCGTTTATTTATACGATGTAAAATATTTGTGACCTGGATTACTTCGTGGCCTTTATCTGTAATGCTGGCTTCAATGTCATCAACAGAGGTGGACGGGTGGAGGTGTCTAATAAAAACGCTGTACGGTCTAAGTGGCTTGGGTAGATAAGAGTGGAATTTGATTTGTTTATTGTTCAATAAGTATTCACTGATTGCGTTGTGGGCAGATATACTGCGAGGATGGATAATCAGGTATTTGAGAGTAGTTTTAAAATAAATACTCGATGGTTCGAGTACTTTAAATAAGGAATTTTTGAGTGTAGAGAAGTCGTATCCGTCACTTACGCAGAAGGGGGGAATATGAGGTGTGGTCGTTGGTGGCAGTTCCATGTAGGTGTGCGTAGAGGTGTCCTCTGCTTGAGGCGAGACTGTGACAGGCGGAGGACTGAACACCTCCGGGTGAGGATCGGCCTCTTCGGAGAGAGAGGCAAATCGGTTCGGCGAGACAAAAATTTTGTTTTTATTAACTCCATCATCGCTAGATGATGAAGATAAATTACGTTTAAAGGATTTAGAAGCAGACATATTAAGGTTGGGAGGTCAGAATGCCATTAGTGAAAGGCGATAACGGACGCACGCAACGAACGTCCGCTCGCGATAAACGGTACCGAACGACTATCGGTACATATTATTATAAATAAATAACGTATTCTCGCCCCCTCCCCCCTCCACTAAAGTAAAATTAAATATTCACTCGCATATACAAATACATTATACCAAGCTGTAAATAGGTATACGCGAATACATCTCAGCCGATTTTTAAACACGTTATCGTTCCTTTTAAGAATTGTTCGCGTTCAAATTGCGCTGCAACTAACTTTTAATTTTGTTAGATTTTTTCGTCGAACACGATTCATTAAACTTAACCAATTTATTAAGATTCCATTCGTTTATATACAAAGCGTGGTTCTTTAAGCGTTGTCACATTTTTTCCTCGTGGAGTACCTATATTTAATTTAAAATATACTTTAAAAAAAAATCGATCGACTCGCGCCCGACTTGTCTGCTATATAATAAAATATATAATAATATACACATATAATAACATATAGGTATTATGAAGAAAACGCATTTGTTATAATATGTAGGAGGTATTCACCATATATATACCGAAGGGTTCTAATATCAAAGCAGAACACAAAAATCATTTATTTATCATTTCAAAAACTTAAAAGTTTCAATAATTGTTTATAATTTTATATAATATGTACATAATGTTAAATCAACAATACAAATTATATATTTGTCTATTTTTATCGATTTCAATTTTTTAGTTTCTTGCTTTTTTTATGACGTCATACCGATACCTTTTTAGTTCATTATTCCTAAGTAGAATATTTTCGCAGTACTGCGATGTACAAAAATTGAATTTTGGACGAGTATGTAGGTTATGAGATATAACTTATAAGTGTTTAAAGTTAAGATGAGCGGTGTGGTGTGGTAGGTACATCAACAATGTTGATCCACTACTCCGCTCATCTAAACTTTAAACACTTTTGAGTTATAACTAGGACGGGGATTACGATGCACTTTGCATTGTTTTCTAAAGCTAGCTACGCACGATTCTTGTTTTATAACATAAACGTTTCATGTCATATTGAATCAGAATATTCAGGTTTTATTTTGCATTTTTTGACAATTTTAAATTTATTTAAATTGTTAAGTATATTTTAGGGGCTCTATAAGTCAACACTAAAATACAATTTTTTTAAATGCTATTTTAAGATTTTTTAATTTAAAAAGTAACTTTTCAACGTGCTAGCAAGGTGATAACCTGATGGAATATTATTAATAGTAATTTTCCTGTACAACGTAAAAATCAAAATGACGAACGTCAAAGGAAAATTAAATGAGAATAATATTTTTTCAGGTCAATGTCCACGTATCAAAGACTTAAAAAAGTGAAGTCTTGCAAAACTTTTTATTGATTTAATAAAAAATATTTTTTGGATCAAAACTTGTATTCAATTTAAATCAGGTGATTGAATTGGTATACCACTCCACTGTACCTATATTAGATGTCGTAGGGTCACTGTAATGGATGTGTTTTGAATTTAATGAAATAAAATCATTGTGTATTCACGAAAAATGATTCTGAGCGAAGACGGTGTGTCAGCCTATATTATAAAATATATTGTATGATAATATTATTGCTATTAAAGTAATTTATTTTACAGTATTAGTAATACGTTTACACTGAAGACATTATATTTTAAAATGTCATTGTGTGTATAAAATATATAAGAGTATACTGTAAAAGCTTCAAGTATCCAAGGGCCACGAATAATATTTTTAATTCAAACAAATTAATTAAAATTGTTATTCTTCATTTAAATATCTAATTTCGTCCGAATTTGAACTTAAAATATCTATAAATGTTTTTTTTTTTAGACTTTTTGGTTACAGCATGTAACCAGTATATTTATGAAAAACCTTATTTTCAATTTCAATTCTTAGCTGAACAAATAGAACATTTTATACATTTTTAAAAAATAAAAATATTATGCAAGTGTTTATGATTTTGACGAATTTTGTCAAAATTCTGTCTTTAGACGTTCGAAAAGAATTATTGTGGATTTACCTCAAATTTACAACTTCTGTGGAAACTTGTATTCAATTTTCAAATTGTTGAATGAGTGAAGAATTATTTATCAACTATATTTAAATTTAATTTTAAAAAAAAAAACGAAAATTTCTCATGCCTTCAATAATAGCTTAAAACCTCATTTGGTGAAAATTTGAGTTATTACAAAAAAACAAAATCGATTTTGTCGTAAACTGATTTTGCGAAAAATGTCTTAATTTTTTTTTTAGTTAGAAAACTATTGAAGACTTCAAACTTCCAAAAATAATAACTAGATGCAAGATCCTACGAGAAAAGGTACTGAAGTAAAAAATCAAAGCATTTTTACTGCTCCAAAAGTAATGACGGACGGAAAAAAACCACATCATGGTTAAACCATAGGTTCCGCTCATAATCTAAAATCATTAATTAATAATTTTTAAGGCATAAAAGCATATTTTCAAGTTTATTTATTGAGATTTTTTAGTGCGAACATTATAAAATCCCAGCTCTAGTTATAACTACTTAAATATGATTGGGTACTCGTCCTAAATTGGTTTGTTATACGCCGAATAATATTCTGTTTCAATATGAATATTAAATTAAGAAAATGCGTTGTCATTTGTCAATGATAAAAAATAAAAACTCTATACAATCAGCGATCATAAAAAAATATATATTTAAAATGCCAATAGTTTTTGAAAAAAATATTTTCCTGTAAATGAACGGCCTGCGGTGTTCATATAGTAACAATGCTATAAGGTTTAATTTTTTTTTTTCAAGCCGGCAAAACGGAGTGCGTTATGTTATATACATTAGGTGTTTCCGAAGTGTCCTATATACATTATACATACAGCAAGAGCTCTTCAAAAGTTGCACTGCTTTCGTTTTTCGTTCGTCGTTACTGATGTTATATGTACATTATTAATGTGCACCTGTATATATATATATATGTACCTATGTACGGTGGCACTCAAATTCGACGTCCGTTTTTACTTTTTCTACGCCCGACGCGCGTTCCACGTCATATAGCCGGAAATGTATATTTCGTGAATGTTATGGCCACCCGGATGTACTTCGCACCTTCGCGGTATAGTGCGTATACCATTATAAACCGCGCGGCGGGTGTACATATATGGGCGGTAAACAGCGGCACTACAAAGGCCCGTTTTGTTGTTTTTAGGGCACGTCCGGCGTCAAATTGACGCACGTCTGCGGCCAGACGCTTTTTCTCGAGTCACGCGCGACTATATAACGTAACTATATGTTAATAATCGTAGTTTTTTCGCCGGCCGTTTATACGTGCTCGCGTTATTTTCGCAACATAATCATAAAATATTATCGTCGACGATTGCATTTCAATAATGTCAATACGAGGTCAGCAAAGCGTCGAGCGCGTGATCGTGAAGTTGCGTATGGTAATAAGACGGTGCCGTATATAACTCGTTTGGGCATCATTTTATCAAAAATGTACATGAAAACATTGTGAACGCTTTGGGGCGCATTTGTGGAAACATGCTATGCGCAAAAAAATTGTCTAATGATTTAAAAATAAATAGTCCCGTAAGAATATAGTAACGAATTAATTAAGAAGAAAAAAACTGCATTAAAAATAAATAGCTTGTTTGAAAGTGTCAGAAAAATAATTTTCCTTTAATTCTTTTTTAATTTGATAATTATTATCAAATTGAATAAAAATACAATAAATTATACAAAAAATAGCACATCGTAGGTATATTGTGGTAAAAAATAATAATAATAAATTGATTATATAAAAATAAATAGTTAATATTACCAAAAGGCGAATGTCTAAGAATTAATTTCAACTCACAAGTACGAATAATATAGTCTTAAAAATGTACTAATTAAAGCACAAATATAAAATTTTGAAATATCGATGAGGTGTCTTCTGGTTAAAGCTAATAATAGTCTCAGACTGGTGAGGTATATGCGACCAGACGTGCTTACATATAGGCAAATATATATATATATAATATGCTCAAACGTAAAATGTATAGGTAGTTAAGTATTACGCCCAAAGTTGTACTCATGTATGGATTTACGCTCTAAAGTGTTGTGTTTTGCTGGGAAATGGGCGCAAACGTATTCACCCCGGTTAAGACTCTATACATACGACGTACGCACACACACTGCATGGTCCCCGAAATCGTTATTGTTTCTTTATATTATGTTCCCACACACATGCTCGTACAATAGGTACCTGTACGCTTGATATACAATACAAAATAAACTAAAAGTCGCTCAACTCGTAACTATACGGCTCTCTCGCGATTCGGTATTATTGCATATATATTATTCGTTTTAAAAAACGGTACCGATCGACGAGCGATACACACGTCGCACAATAATAACAATCTATAACAATAATTATTGTGATCTACACGCAACGATGATACTCACTATATATGCGCGTATATAGTACAGGTACAACTGCAGCAGTGCACAAACTCCATTTGCTTTTCGTTCTTTGGAAAAGGGTTATAGGCGCAGGCATGATGGGTCGTCGATTTAGGTACATTATCTGATATATATATAGCCTCGCATCCGTTATATTGTTATCGTTGCATTTCTCGCGAGAATGTCGTCGATTATGCATATAGGACATCAGCAGTCCGCCCGGGATCGTGCGTAGACATCTCGTTGCGATGCCCGCCGATACTTACGACGACGGCTTCGTAATAATATATTATTATATGGACGAGGCGGTGGTAATAAATTAACTCGAACGAATATTTGTCGTTTTCATGTCGAAGCGCACGTTTTATATACATGATGACGGTATGTCACAGAGGTGGCCGAACCGCGACTCACGTCTTATTGTAAGATGCAAAACATTTTTACCAATATAATAATAGGAGGGGGGTATACCTGTTTATTTGAAGACAAAAATATTATCCCATAGAAGATTTAATCTGACATTATTGTACGTTATTAATTTTGATGTTGTTTCGCTTCTACACATTTAAATCGTTTATTAATGTCTTATTTTTGAGAACCTTTTTTTTCCTGCTCTCGGCTATTCTTACATATTTTTCATTATATACTGTGGCACTGTGCGGATCGCGACTCTCCTATCGCTGGGCACCCTATTATATCATACTGCAGTGCCGTGTACAGGAATTTATTTTGGTGGGGGAGGTTAAAACTTAAAAATATGTTAGTAGTTTCAAATGTTTATAAATACATTTATATACTTTTCATGTTGTAAGAGGGCGGGGGAATTGAACCCTCGTGTCTACGGCCCTGTCGTACTACGAGAACGTTGAAACGCAGGATTGAAAACCAATTATTCGTATATATGTGATTATATCGTAGCCCTGAAACTTGCTCAGCGCCATTACATATTATTATGTCCGAGGTATATCTATCCATCTATAAGTCGACTGCAATTTCCTACCGCCCGATTCGGCCATCATTTGGGTTCATCTATACCCGTTAAAATAGGGCTTTTGGATTGTGGGTATATATATATATTTATATTCATAGATAGAGTGGTACCTCTAAATAATATTATATATAAAAGCGACGGGTTTGGCCACGACAAGACTTGTGTGCACGTGGTATATCAGTCGGGTGGTGCACGCGTATAAAAAAAAATTAAAAAGTACAACCCGAGGGCTGCAGAAACGGTATACTGCACTATATATAGGTATATGCATACACATATATACTGTGTACACCTACCTATCTATGGTAGGTAAATATCTATTTAATATGCATATATATATACCATGTACGTGTCCGTGTGCAGGGTATATTATGTACGTATATAGGACACGTGCTATTCGTATATGTACTTTGACACAAACACACACAAACAAAAAAACAAACATACACCATATTTGTGTGTGAGTGTAGGTATATAATATATATATAGGGGCCTTTGCGAGTACGACGTACTATATATATATAATATGTATACGCAAACACAGCCGATTATATATTATATTATATGACGTTGTGTATATGTATACAGTGCGCGCTGCCGATTCCCCGGGACCCGGATGTGTGCGGGAGCGCCGGCAGTGGCGGCGGCAGAACGGAAATTATGTCCAACGCCGGGTTTCCGGGACTCGGACCTTTGGTCGTCGCGCCGCTCGCGCTCGTGTGCTTAGCGTGTGCGCTCGTACGCGCAGTCTCGCCAGTGTGGGTGTGCGTCTGTGTGGGTGTGCGTCTCTGTGTGTGTGTGTGTGTCGATAAACATTTCAAGGGGTCTTCCCCACTGCACCCCTGCAGACCGATGGCCGCTCAAGTGTGCGTATACCCACACAGTCATATATATATATATACACGGACGCCTCCTCCGACGCGCGGCGGCCGAGTCCTCTCTGGATAATATATGGTCTTCGAAATCCGGTTCGCCCGGTCCGAGAGCAGTCCGAAGTCCCGAGACTCGGAGTCCCGTCGCCGCCGTATTGCGTACACACACACACACACACACCCACCCACCCACACTATACTATATATATATCGTTTTCATTTGCGGGATGGTTTCGCTGCCGCCGTTCGCCTTTCGCTTGCCCGACCCCCCCGTACACCGACGCTGAACCACGTGCGGCGCCCGACGTCACGACGCGGGGGGTGAGGGGGTGAAACGTGTCGAGTCACATTTTTTGTTCGTTCTCCTTATAGTTTTCTTCGATATTGTATCTCTCTATATTATACATATAAGAAAGTTTTGTATGTTTCGTTTTCAGAAGATTTAATATATAATTGCCATAGCAACCATAAAATAAACGAATACAATTATTGTCAGGGGGACGGGAAGAGCCCCCGCGTGGTGGTTGTGTGGGTTTCACGACTGTCGGTGTGCGGAGCTAGCAGTGGGATAAAGCCCCCTATAGTCATATATGATATTATATATTATTCTGCGCACAAAGCTCTCCGCCGCCGGCACGTCATACACTCGCACTCGGCATATAGTATAGTATCTTGGTACTGACATACACTATATTTGATATTTTCATATTCGTATTTCGTATACACACGAATATAATATTGTATAATCAAAGTTAATGATATTGGTATCGTCTCCTTCTCGTCACGATTTTTTTCTTTTTTATACAGTATAATTAGGTATATGACGTCGATGATAGGCGATGATTATGGTTAGGCTATATTGTAGACTAAAAACGAGGAAAAGTCGCCGTTATACGACTGCTCCGAAGCGATTGCTCTATCGCGTTTCCAAGCGTCGCTACAGTTGCAACGATGACGTGCTGCTGCAGTGCACCTCGGGGCTCGATGTGGTGCAGTCGCCGCACATCGTTACATCCTAATCATATTATATAACAGGTAATCGGTCGATTAACGTGCGCGGCGCATAATATAATAATAATATATTAAAACGTATCACGTTCTGTTCGTCTCATATATCGTACACTGGTGTAGGCATATATGGATAGTGTTAGGGGAGGCGGCGGCAGACGTGAAAAAGCGGCGGAAAAAAAATATAAACCCCTCTCGGAAAACACCAATTCTTACACGTCGGTTATACATGTATATATATCTATGTATAGGTACACGTAATAATATTATAAGCGCGCGTGTCTGTCTAATAAAATATGTATATACCACCTAACCTATATATATATACCGCACCAATAATAAATATACACATATGGTATTATAAAATATATTATGCACGTGTTGTGCACGTCGTATTTCGATATTAATAAAAAATAAAAAAACGGAGACGAACGACGGGGGAGAAAACCACGCGCAGCACATATACGATAATAATAATATTATATCGTATAGGTAGAGGGAGCACCTGTCCGGGGCGCCGTAGGGGTTAGAGCAGCAGCAGGCGGATAACGTGTCATCGTCGGCGGCCCTGCAGAGTCGTGTATAGTTTATATACTATGTGTGCGCGTCGGCAGTGCATTATAATATAGTAATGATAATAATAATAATGACGATGACGATGATAATTATTATTATTATTAGTGCGGCACGTCGTCCGTCCGTCGGCCGGTCGATTGACGCGGCGCGCGGTCTTCCGCGGAGGCGGCGGTGACGATCGCGTCATCATTATTATATTTTGATATCGGAAATCGCGAATAATAATAATAACAATTATTGACCCCCGAACGGCGCCGTCATAATCCTGCTCCGCACTGCGCGAAGCGCCCACACGCGCGTATTATAATAACTGCAGCGTGATGATATTATGAATATTGTTATTGTGATGCCGCGCGCATATATGTGCATGTGCACAATAATATCATATTATTATATATATAATATTATGTAATATGTGCGGACGACGTCCGTTAAAACGGTTTGGCGCGTGTCTAATTTTTTTTTTTCGTTTTTCATAATATATATAATAATATACGTGTGAATGCGGCGGTGCACCATTTATCGACGTGTCGCCGCCGCCGCGGTTCGTCCCACTGCCGCCGCCGTCGCCTACCCTCCGCGACGGCCACCAACCCTCCGCGACGGCCACCAACCCTCCGCCACGACCTATACGCGTATAACGTCGCGCCGGCCGCTCCGTTTTTCCTATATTATTATAATGTGTTCCATATATTATTGCTATTATCATATTATGTGTGTACGCGCATACTATTTGCCGCTGCCGCCGTAGTCATCCCTGCTGCAGCAGCACTATACCGATACAATATGTATATTATATGACATTATAATGTATCGACTATCGCTCTCCCTGCGCACTCCCCTCATCGCTCCGTGCGAATCTCGCCGATATTTATTTATTTTTTCCGCCGCTTTGGCGTATTTTTATATTAATATAATATCCTCCTCTCGTCCAGTCGGCCGCGTGTGCATACGATATATTATTATACATACATCTGCACGCGCGTATACGTACGCGATATTACATGTTTGCAAACCGAGCATGCGAGTATATATACGCGATATGCGTGTGTTTAGAGTGGCCGCGCGTAAATATATATATATTATTTAGCGAAATACATTTTTCTCCATTAACTTTTGCCTTGGCATGCGCATACACACACACACACACACACATATATATATATATGCACACGAACGCGAGTTGAGCGGAGACTATATAATATATATATATATATATATAATATACGGCGGCGGTGCGCGCGCAAGCTCCAACGTACAGACCCCCTCCCTGCCCCCTTGCAGCAAGCCAGCCAGCCCGTCTACGGGGTACGCGGCTGGGGAATACACACACACATATATATACGCGGACCCCGAACTGGCGGGGAAAAGAGTGCGCCGCCGCCGAGGCGATGCGAAAATTCTTTGTGCGACGCGCGTGGAGGGCAAGCTGCAAGACAAATGAGAGTTTTGGGGGCCACGTACATATATATATATAACGGGACGAGGGGGGGGAGAAGGGGAGGGTACGACCGTAGTTTTCGGCAGTGAGCTTATATATATATATATCGTGTGCTCACGAATCGCGGGCGCACACAAACATCCACACACCCACACGCACAAACGAAGCGCATGAACTTTTATTTTACCACTTTTAGTCTGTGTGTGTGTCTGTTGCCATTTTATGCGAACTATATATATATATATGTACACGTAAACGGGTGGTGGATGAATGGTAACAGCGGCGGCGGCGTCGTCGAGCAGTATATATATTATGTATGTGTGCACGAGTGTGTGTGCGTAAGTGTGTGTGTGCGTAAGTGTGTGTGTGTGTGTGAGCGTGCGCCCGCGCGCTGGCGTACAGCCGTCGACGGCGGAGCGGGGCAGAGTCGGGATTTCACGGCGCCAGGACGCGGCGCGCACGGACGTGGCGGCGGTGGCGGGCGGACGACGGCTCCGGCTCAGGACGTCCATCATTTGTCAACGTCCACGACACGGGTACACGCCCCGTGCCGCCCGGCCGCGTCGCCATGGATACGCGCGCGCGGCGGCGGCGGAGAAGACCGCCGCCGCCGTACACGTCGATTCCACTCCGTCACGCCGCCAACGCGCGCGCACACACACGCACGCGGACGACCGACCGAGCGTGCAGTGCGCGCGCGCGCTCACGTTTTCGCTTTGTGCGGCGGCTATACCGCCCCTAAAACGTCGTCGTATATATCGCGACGGCGCGGCGGCGGAGAGGTCGCCGCCGGAGCGAGGAGAGGTCGCGCGCGCCCGAAGACGGAGCGAATTTTCACCGTATTTTTTTCCATCTCCTATACAATATTCCAGCGATAAACCCAGACACGATTTTTTTTTTCTACACGCACCGGTCGGCCGCGGCCACAGTGCACGCCGTATCAAACGATATTAGAAATATTAATATTGCAATGTAATATCATATTATAATAGTCCATCGGTACAATAATAATAATAATACGATAATGTAATAAAAATCAACGGACGCGGTTTTCGTGTGCGCGCGTAACCGGTTTCCGAGGATTACAACGTTAAACTTCTCTCGCGCGGCCACGGCGACGTGTGATATGTGATCCGGACGGACGGCGACTACGTGTTACGTGTTATGTGTCACCGCGCGTCCCGCACAGGCGCGAACGACACTGCACGCTCACACGCCGGTCACCGGATCGCGTCCGGAATTAGGAATAACGTCGGCCAAATGGCGCACGTCACCGGTGATGGCTCATATGCGTGCGATCTCGCATCGTCCCCGGTATTGTGTTAGGTTAGGATTCGAACACGCGTTACACACAAACGCGTATAGGTACGTGCTGCAGGTGCACATGATACCAGATACCTGTTATAAGTACATAATAATATGTACGCAGTGATAAGATTGCAGGATAGGTCGTTTTCGTTCGGCAGCATAATAATAATCATATAATAAATCGAATTGCATAAAACATATTTTATTTGCATATGTATATATATAGCGATTTTGTACACGTTCCTTATAAGATATACCTATATTATAATAATATGAAATAATATATATATATAAGAAAGAAAATACTAAACGTTTTTCTCGTAATTATTATTATAATTAATATATATATTATATTATAATTATTATTATTATTATATTATTAATCATTAATTATTATGCTTATGATGTGATTATATTATAATATATTATAATCATCATTATTAATTATTATTAATTATTATTAATTATCATTATTATATATTATATCACATTGTAAAAATTATACACAACTATAAACGTATTACGATCTATATGTACAAGTTGCTTGCTGCACGCATTTTTCTTCCATCAAACATGTAAATCGACTTAACCAACTATATATATTATGTATATAACATACAAAAAAAAACATATTATACAACATGCATATACATAGACACACATATATATACAAACACATACACATATATATGTGTACATATATTTGTATATCAGACAATGTCCATACACATACCTACTGTATAATATATACAAGTTTATCATCGTAATATGTACACAAATGTTTATTTTTATTATTATTAAATGTATATCTAAAATTATAGTAAAAGACTTTTTATTACAATATTTACATTTTATAGGTATACGTAATAATATTATACTTAAATAGATAAAAACATCAAGTGTATTACTGGCACAAAAAAAAGCAATGTCTAGCACGTATTTATAATATATATATATATATATTATGTATATACATATATATAAAAAGAGAACAAAAAAAAAAAATTGTAATCCAGACATCATCGTATTTTATCGATGTGCGTATACCGCGTTATTGTTGACGATGTTGATTTTCAAAAACATAATAAAAAAATTACCTATTACACTACGTAAATATAACAATAAAACATTATCGCGATAATAAAAAGTATTAAAAGTAAAAAAAAAAAATAGGTGAAATGTGATCATGAATCGAGATGGGACGTAATATAATAGAAAATAACGAATAACAATAATAATATTTCATATGTGAAAACAAAACAACAACCTATTATTTTGTATACATAATATATTATACACTGCAGCGTTTCTTTGTAAATATATTTTAATTTTAAAATCAAAATCAAAATCCGTTAATTTCCGTGTACAGGCCGGACGTTTTAGTTATTTTTAAGTTGTTTGTCCGCGAGACACAATGTTTGGAAATATAATTCACCATTAAAATTTTTGGTAACTTAAAAAAATGTGTAAACAATAACAAACGAAATAAATTTCAACTTTTTCTAGACATTGTACAGATTAATATCGAAATAATCACGAAATCATACGCTATATAATATATAGGTAATAATTAATTTTTCTCCCGGATTCATATAATTATTATATAAGTCAATATAGATATTGTTACGAGGCTATTATAAGAATAATCGTAAATATCATTTTAATATTTATATGGTAATATAAAATATAAAACGTGACTAGTAGTTATAAAGTACGCGAAATATAATATTATATATATATTTCTTTTTTTGATAAAAAAAAGATCCGAGAAAGTACAATATATAACTTAACATGTGTCATTTTGTCATTTTGCGATGACGGCAAGTTTAGGTTTCAAAATGTCAACATATTATATTATTCTTATTACGTTTTACGTAGCAAAGTCAAAAATGGAACAGCTAAATATAAATTATTGCGCAGTAACGACGAGCGTCCGCGGATAATGGCTGCAAAGGCCTATAGTCGAAAACAAAGTCATAAAAATCGAAAACGGTCATATGCCGTGTACCTATAGCCGTCCAGAAACGAATGATTGAATGCTAACACAATGAAAGTCGACAATATAATATAGGCAATGTTGCAACTATATATATATATATCTGTGTGTGTGTGTGTAATATCATACGGCCATACAGGTATTGTAGGTAATCATTATACATTATAGCTCGTCTGGCTAAAGTGCGCTCTGTACATTTTTGTATTGTACCTACAGCTGATTACAATTCGAAATGACGCGACGCCCGAATTTTCGCTCGTGATCTATAGTAATATTATGTAAGATTAAAAATGCCTTTTACAATAATATCGTATTTCGAGTTGTCGGGTAATATGCGTATACCAAGCGCGCATACACACATTAATGCGCTTTACCGTCATAATGTATTGGATAGCCATCGTAATGCATGGTACCTATCTATATATATATATATATATACATAATACGAGGGCACATTAAACATTGTCCTACGCGGACACATTATTACATTGTTATACATGTATATAATACTTACGTACTACTATACACGACTAACGTGTTTACGTCGACTAAACATAAAAAAAAGGTCTAAATTACAGCTAGACAATAACCGCATTACATCGTAATCAATAATATTATGCGTGTACACATATTACAATATTGTATTGTCGTGCCCTATTATAATACATAACGCGAAATGGATCGGCGCGACGCGCGCGACATAATATGATTATTTTGTTTAAACCGAATGTTTTCGTTTGTAAATAATTATTGACAATAATAATGTTTTAATTACGACACCGGCGAATAACTCGTTATTAAAAAGGAAAAAAACAATCCGTATAGTCTTATCTTATACATAATTCAAAAAAAAAAAATTGAAAAAAAAAATAGTAATAATAATAATAATAATAAATAAAATAAAATAATAATAGCGACCAGTGAAAAAAATATACATCAGTCAACCAGATTGTTATCAATCATTGTAATGAAACACGAGTACTAGAATTCAGATTGTAATTTACGGTACTACAAATGACCGTAGTATTGGGCCGGGTAATGATGATATTCGTTGTGATAGGCCGGGTCGCCCGGGGGTCTGTGACCTGCCGCTGCGAGCATCTGAGACTGTCCGTCCATCATGTATCCGAGACCGGCTGCCTCGGGGCTGTACGCTCCACTGGGGCCGGCGTGCGGTGAGAATACTGGAACAAAAAAAAAAATAATAATAATAATAATAACAACGACGTCGATATACAAATAAGTCACGAATCGATTTTTACATTCCGATTGTGTAGTTTACGTTACAACATTATAATATTATATTATTGTATAATAACGATATGGTACGACGATATATGATGGCGAGGATATGGCAAAGAAACCGCCCCGCGATCGTTTCGCTCAAAAACGACTTTGGACGGACGAAATAGTAATTTATAGCCGCTTAAAGGAAACACTACCACTATACCATTACTATTACAACTATTACTATACTATAGGCAGCGGAAGAGGTGAAAACTTGGTCTGTCCCAGAGCGAGCACTTTTTTTTCCTTATCAGATACTGCCGGGGATTGACGGATTGCAGTCGCACAGACCCTTCGGGGTCGAGGTCCATTTTTCTTGTCCCCAAACACGAGAAGGGACCACCTCTAGCGACAAGATATATTGTTGTCCCTATACATATACCGGATACCTATATATATATTTATTCCTTGTCCACGCCACCACTGCCATTACCGTACTTCCCAATTCTCGCGAATATATATGGCATATATCCTATTTGTGTGTAACATGTGTGGACGCGGTCGTTCGCCTCACCGGAGAAATTCCCGTGTAAATCGCTATTGCGGTAGCAGAGTATTATAGAATATATAACAGTATAATAATATACAAATACGGGTATATGCTCGCGACCAAGACTGCTGCTGCTGCAGCTGCAATTCTTTGGCAGTCGTTGTTAAAAACGTCAATTTAAAAGGTAGATGTATACACCTAAAAGCGTACGACACGACGTCATGTTAACAGCGTTAAACGAAACGAAAAACAACAGCCCGGGAATATATTATTAATAATAAAAAACGGCGTTGCACCGAGGACGAGACACTAAAAGCTTTTGTGTCGTCTGTCCTCCGTTTTGTCCACTGTATAATAATAATAATAAAAAATAATAATAATATATAATATATATTGCACGAGGCGTTATATACACGTATATAGTATTATACATTTATACACATATAGTACTGCAATCGTATATGCTATCCGAACAAAAACCAGAAAGCGACATGTACACTACACAACGTTTCACACACGAGAGCATCGCCACCGACGCCACCGTCGAGTGACGGGGCTCGAAATGCTCTTGGGAATAGAAATGATTAGGACCTCGACGGCGGAAAAGTGGAAAGCCGTGTAATCCCCCGGCGACTGATTTTTTTGAATTGCAATTTAATTGGCCCGCTATATACACGGACCACGACTGGGCACGAAATCAGCGTCGGTGCATCGCCATCATCATATAATAATGATAATAATATAGTAATAATAATAATAATAATAATAACAGAGATGATGACGATATAATAAGTATAAAAGTCAGTATTATAATAATGTCATTTTCCTCCGTGATGGCCTCGCGTATCGCGCAACAACGGTGGTTGTATGCAAGCGACGGCCCTGACGACGCGGAAATATCATCGCCAAAATGAACGGTTCTAAATAGTCGTCGCGGTTATAAACCAGCGAGTAAAAGTTTCCCCTTCGCTTTTACGAAGCACCCCGTACGCAAACACGGTAATGGATATTAACAGAGATTACTCTTAACACCACCCCACTGCAGATATATCTAAGATGTCCTTGCACACCCGCACAGAATAGCCCCTCAATCCTCGCCGTCCCTCATATATACTATTTTAGATATCGCTGCCTAATATTCTTTTCGACTTCTATGATATTTAACCGTATATTATATACGACTTCTCGTGTTACTGCTACTACCACCCTCGGCCATCACGCTTAGATTATGTTCACTTTCGTACTATATACTATAATATATATATTAGATCGTATATCGTAAAATTATTATGTACCAAATGATGCGTACGTTCGGTACTCGGTTAAAGCTTTCGAAAAGTTTCGAGAACGTTTTTTTTCGCGAGATGTGGCACGACAAAAAATATTCTAAATATATATATATATATATATGATGATGATGATGATGCGTCCAAATTACGCGAAAAGAGTTTGTGAGCTATGTACCGAAATAAAAGGGGTCGAAGCATTTTCAAAACGTCCGAGGAAATGTTATCGTGTCGGGAGTGAACGACTATAAATACGCTAGCAGAGTTGATGAGGCGGAACAGCACTGTTTGGTGGTTTTTATATCCGGTACGCATTTATTTCTTTTCTTCGTAAAACGTATAAAATAATGTCGGTCGTAATATATATATATTATATATATGAGGGGTGGAAAAACTTGGACGGGAGGTCGGACCAACGAGACTTGTCTTGTTAAAGCTTTCGGGAGATTTCTTTTTCGAATACTACCGGAAATATAGAATCGAGGTCCTTTTATACTGAGCGCAGTACACAACTAAGGGGTCAGAACTGCAGTATATTATAATTTTTATACTATGATCGACTTCGACGTAACGCTCGAATATACAAGTTATACGCATTATATACATTATATATTTGTGTAAAAAACTACTCAATGGGTATATATAGTTTTTCTTTATTCTTATTTACAATTTATTCCGCACACATCGAGTAACTTTCGAAATCCGTTCGTAGGCCAAAGAAAAAAACCATGCATACGGGACGACGACGCGTATACAATATATTATACGTAATACCTAACTATACATATTATATTATAATATGTAAAAGCGCGCCACATAAAGTATCGCGATGACATTCGTCTATATATATATATGTATAATAGTTAAGGTACCTTTATGCCACGGCACGACCCTTTTCTCAGCCGCGATTTAACGTCAATGATTCGGGATTAAAACAGATATAATATATAGTGCTATAGTATAATAACGGGCCCACGAGTGGTCGGTTTATAGTTTGTTTGACCGTAACTGTTTCCCGGTGGTTGCGCGCTGCACATTCACGTATACATACCCACACGGGGACGGAGACCGCCGAGTGCAGCTATACGGGGGCAAATAAAAACAAAAGTGTCGTATAAAGGCAATTTGCTGCTAATAAAATTAAAACGATCGTGCGCGCCGTGGTGAGAGGAGACGACAATCATCAAAAAAAGGGTCTAGATGACTTGCAGTAAAAATAAAATTTCCATTAAACGGGAATAAAACGGTAACCGGCTTGGCGCGCGAGAGAGGGTGCACGAAAATCAAGCATGTCGTAACAAGTTTATCGCGCCATAAAACCCCTCGAAATTGCCAGTCAAAAGTTGTGTGCCACCGTCTCGGAATAGCCGTAAAAACCTACGGAAAATGGGGGTATAAGGCAGGGGGAGAGCGCGCGCGAGAGAGAGGAAAAAAACCTGGGCTGGAAAATTCGCGTAATTGGACCTGAGGTGCATCGCGGAAAACATTACAATTTGCCGCCACCGCCGCGCGTTTACGACCCCCCGCGAATAGTCGTTCTGCTTTACGACGACAACGGTCCTCCTATATATATATATACGCATATACATATACTCGGCCTCACTGCCACCTGATTCAAACGATTTACCGCGTATCTTGTGAACAACGACGACGACGACGACTATACGACTATATCGCGACGGGGGAAAACAAAAAAAAAAATCGGAACAAAAACTTTTGCGGGATAACAATTACGACGTTTTTGCGCGGCGCCGCAAACGACATTATTATATATACACGATGATAATAATATTATAATAAATGGGCATGAGATATTACATAGGTACAACCATCGTATCCAAGTATATATATTATATTATATTACTGTTTCGAGACTTACCGGCACGGTTAGACTGATCGATCATAGGTTGCACTATTCTCCGCCGAGCGTTTATAAACCTGCGGAAACAAACAAACAAACAATCGTATTAGATACAAAATTAATATATTTATGCATAAATATGTATATGCAAATAAACTATAAATAACATAAAATTAGGTATGTATATTGATTGGGATTAGAATATCACAGCATCGAACCGCGTTTATCGGTAGTTTTCAATGCGCAAACAAATTGCGTCCCATTGATATCAGTATAAGGTTTTAATCGTTCGTAGATAAACGTATATTATATAGTTTACGAAAATCTTTTGTAGGTATAGACTTCCAATATCGATTACCACCATCGGAAAACACACCGCGGCGGAGGCGTAATTCAATACACGAATAATATTGTGTACGCGCGTATATATATAGTAGTTCGGTCGGTCGATAACTCGTGGCCGTTTGTCTCGAGTTACGCGCGTATACATAATATGCGATTTCGTATATTATTCTGAACCGATGAATTGGTTTTTGTTTAATACTTGTCGGTTATTAAATTTAGAAAGCGCGAGCCTGCATGTGTCTGCACCTCATACCAACGCTGCGCAGCCGCCTCCGCGGAAGAAAACCCGAAAATAAGGGTCGAAATAATATGCGTTTAAATGTATTTTTGCCGATTAGAGACGTTGTAAATAGCATTTGAGGGTGGGAGAGGGGTGGGGGTGTGCACCAGTAGGAGAAGTCGTTACAAACACCCGGTGCACATAACTCGATAGTTCTGACCTAACAACCCCGACCTGACATATGACCCGACCCCCATCAACGCGCCCGTAACAGCTGTTCGCTTGACGCCTAATTTTCTGGCCCTTTTTATTTCTTTAATATTTCGATTCGCGTATATAACGTATATATATATAGTAAAGTGTATAATAACGAATAAGAGAATCATTCGAGGGCAACACTGCGCGCAACACAACCTGCAGAGTAAGTCTCAGGCGACCGGCACTCCTGCACGTTTATAGGCAAGACAGAGTCTTATTAATATAATATATTGAAACAATTGGCGAGGGCGACTGAGGAGATGAAGTCCTGCGACGCGATCTGCTCGTCGTTATTCAGCGCGCGAGCTTAAGCAGGGAAACGCGCATAAATCTTCGGGACGCGAATTCTATACCGGTGTTGGTTATATATATAATTATATATAGATGCGAGAGAAATCCGATCGTCCTCTTATCGTGTTAATTCGTCGGACAAGTCGATGTCTTTTTAATCCTCGCCCACGACGCCCTACGTCGCTGTAGGAGCACTATTCGCTCTCCTGTCTCACAATATATATAGCATCGCATTAAGGGTGTTGAAAAAAAACTTTGTCATTAGCAGGGCAAAAGTATTCGTCCAACTCCATTATCACGCGTTTTGCATTAATTGCAAAATCAATAGTCTCCCCTCCCCCTTATTTGGTTCTCTTATCAGATTAAAAAAATATAAATAAAATAATCTCGGAAGTGCAAGCCAATACCTCACAAAAAGCGCAACTCATATACTTTCGTTTTGAACATGAACGGAACGCCATTGCTGCTTTTTACGCTTATACAAATATATACGACCATATATACCTAAATCGTCAGCTAAATATTGTAGGTATAATGTTGAATAATTGATTATCATTCATTTAGAATGCTCAAAAATTGTGTTTCATGTCAAAGTAATCTACGAATTGTATAGATACAAAATAATATTAGCAACAATCTAATCAAATTATACTCGATAAAATATATGGAATTTCTCTCAAAAGAATATTTCTCGCAGAGACGCTAAATTAATTCTACGCGATTTTACACCATATATATATGGCTGTATTTTTTTGTTTTGAATAAGTAAGTTATTTAAAGCGTGTCTCGAGCGATTACTGTACCTACAATTATTAATGATCATTGTCATTGAGAAATCGACGTAAGCGCTATCCTAATCGTTGTTTTTAAATTACAATATTTACATTTTAATTACATTAGTTGGGTTACACGAACGAACTGATGAATTAATTTTCACAATTTATATATGTGTGTACAATAATAATAATAATGTACATATTTTATTATTTTACGTGGATAAATAGTTTTAAACAACTCGAGTAAAAGCGGTTGTCGATGGTTAAAAACACAATTCGCGATATAATTATAGTGTTTATATAAAAAAAAACCAACAATAATTATATAGTAAATAGTAAACTAATAGCAATAGTAAACTGTATTATGTACTTTAATAATGATAATAATATACTACTGCCGCATAGATATTAAACACACACACACACACACATTTTTTGTAACACCACGCTGCAGGTCTTATAATATATATTATAGAAAAACATATTTTTTAAACGTTAATATATATAGATACTTATAGGTAAATAATAAATAACGTGAATAGACAATATGGGAATAGTTTTTATGCCCATTTTCTCACGTAATCAATAGTTCGTTTGAAAAAGTGAGTGTATGGGTGTGTGTGTTTGTGTGTATAATACAAGAAGGAAAAATTGATTTCGTGCCACACGCGATTTCTGTAATATGGTTAACTCGACGTATACAGGTATTATATTGTAATATACTAACGACAACAGCGGGTCATGTATTTGATTAATGATTCTCACAGTAACTATACATATATACAAATATACGCGTACTGGTCGGAATATTATTTTTGATACGATCATAATTTTCGTCCTATAGTCTCGCGCACATCGTTTATTTTATTCGTGTGTAATATACAATTATTTAAGGTCTCGAGTAAAATATCGCAGTACCTCCTCATTAGTACACATGTATATTTTGTAAATTATATATATATATATATATATATATATATATGGATTCCGCCGCAGGTACGCGCATTTTAATTGGTTGTCGTATTCACAAAATTATAACGTAATAATTTAAAAACGAAAAACCAACGTAGGTATAAGTACTTGATTTTTTTTTTTCGTACAGTTTAGTTTGAATGTTCGGTTCTATATATTATGTACACGCGTGTAATAACACACAGGTAAAGCTGATGAAAACGCGAAATTGAATACTCGACAAGCGCGTGCATATATATGTATATATAAACAAACACTATACACAGGTACTTATATATTATACATAATAATATTGTATGCATGGGTATAATTATGCACGCGTTGATAACTGGCACAACCGCGTCGTACGGCGTATATATCATGTATATATATTTGACTAATGTCGTATTATTACAGATGGGCGGCTGTCGGAAATCGAGAATGTGTGAAATATATAATATTAAGTATAATATTATAATGTGTACCTTTCACACGAGAACTATACACACATAATAATATGTGCGCGACAGCGCTCGTCGCGCACGCATATTATACTCGCGCTCGCACGCACACTGCAAGACCGCGGGCGCGTCTCGAACGCATTGTCGGTTATATACTTATATATATATATATACCAGATTAGCGTTTAGGCCTCGGTATATCTTAGACAGAAATTGGAAAATAAATCCAGCCATAAACAAGAGGGTAATCTCCGGGTCTCAACTCGACTCCCGACCGGCCAGATATGGAAAACGACATCCCTCTCTACCGCCGACCGAGGCCACCGCCGCCGACATCCCCCGTCCGAAACGACCATATACCGCCCTTCAACCACCCCCCCCCCCTTTCCCCCACACGGCCCACACTGCCGGCCCTCGTTTATCCGGGTGGACAAATTTTACGGCCATTCAAACAACCAAGAATGGTCTTTTCGGTAGTGCGGGGGTAGTGCGGCGCGGCGCGGTGAATCGGTCCCCGCGCCCGCGGTGAGCCTTTTATGCGAACCCATCACACACAAAAGCTTGACCGCCGTCCACCGCCGCCGCCGCCACCTCCGGCGGCCCTTTTTCCACCGTTCCGTTGTTATTGTAGAGAAAGATTCTATCTCGGCCGCAATGTGTCCAGGAATGTTCCCATATCTCCTCCGACCTCATATATATATATTATATACGCGTATACCTCCGTGTCCCGGTTTTACTCAGTTGCGTTATATACAAGTGTGTGTGTGTGTGTGTGCGGAGGGCGAAATAGCTCATTCTTTACTCCCCCGGAACAATATCACCGCCGTTCAACGAGAATGAAAAATGTGGTTAATATCGTTGGGTCTGCAGCTGCAGCAGTGCGGCAGTATAGTGGTTTTCCGCGATTTATAATCTCCGGCGCGCGGATTGAGCTCGGTTTCTTATGATATCACACCGCGGGGGCACAGCGTGTGTACGCCGATATTGGACAATGTTATTTTTATCAGAAATTCCGAAATCGTGTCAAGTCATATTATTATTATTATTGCTATTATTATTATTATTATTATCGTCATGTCGACACCGAACAAGTACCTATATATAAACGCGCTTATATTTATACATATTATAATATGTTCTACGGCGGCGGCGAGTGTTATAATAATGCATATTTCACCCCCCCCCCCTCCCGCGGGGGCATTGCAGCACAAAAGCGATTATATGTGTACATGCCACGATATAATATGATATAACACAAGCAAAACGGCCGAAACGTTTTGATTCGCTTTTCGTTTGAATACATAAACGCAAATATCGCCGTAATATATGTGTGTGGCGCAATTTTACTTGTTACACGCACATATAAAGTCATATAATAATAACCTTTTATGTTATAATTATTCTAATATTGTGGCCACTACTGAATGCCCTTGAGGGACTTATCCCAAAGTCCTGTGTTCGCGGGGAGCACGCATGTGTTTCAAGTGGCTGGTGCGCGAGTATTATACAAGGGTGGCGGCGGACGGCGGACGGCGGTGGCGAACAAGGGGATCTTGAAAAAAGTTAATTTACGACAATTACATCTGGACACCCTCTTGAGTTTTCCGAAAGCAATTTCGCGCAGAACAAAATTAGGGACCGCGGCCGCGTGATCTGGTGCTGCAGGGGGAGAAAGAATACAAGCACCACAACCCTTGCTATATACGTGCAGCAACGCGCGTTGCGCGGCGGCATTCGTCGGCTAGTAACACACGGTTTTGTGATCATTAGCAAAGATCATTGTTGTGTTTCGAGCGCACAAACATCGCGCAGTGTATGTGTGTATACAATACGCGCGGCGTGCGTGTGTGCATGCGTGCGACGCAAAGGGAATACGCACGGGACCCGATAACCCTTTCTGTACATATATATACGCGCGCCCGGGAAACATTCACGGTCGGCCGACCCTAATCCCGCCGCCGTCGCTCGTACTCGTTCACCGTGACAGAACACGACTTTCCGTTAATCACTGTCATTTATTTATACGCGCGCGCACACACACTGCCGTGTATTTGTATATTATTATATGTATTATTATATACGCGCGCGCCCGCGATAATCGATTAAGTGTAATCCGTTAATGAAAGTATAATAATAATAATAATATATTGTGTGATATAAAAAAAAGAAAGAAAAAAAACATGTACTACGACAATAACACGACACAGGCGACGAGTATTTCCATTTTTCGTCGAATTGCGTTCGGTACGACGATGCGAGTGCGTGCTCGCAGGTCGAATACTGCCCGCGGCGGACATGGCGAACCGTCGCGCAATTTAGATAATATTATTATTATATACGAAAGCCGGGCGGGTCCGGTAAATCGTCGGTCCCGCGTGGAATATTAAGAATTATGAAGGATATTTTTTTGATCGGAAACCGCGCGCGTTCACGGGCGCACGAGCTTTATGTAATTTATATATATATATATTATAACGCGTCTCTCTCTCCTAATCAGGTGATATACACGCCGGGACACGTAGCCGCCACAACGTGCCGGGAAAAATAGTAACGGTTTATACGCGGCGCTGCAGGGGGAAAAGGGCGAGCCAAATCCCGATTTTTGACCCTTGGCGCGCCCGCCCGCGTGGTAGCTATGCACGGAGCAGCGTCCGCGCTGCAAACAAACCAATCTAAATTCGAGACCGTAACAGATAAATATTCCCGCCGGGAACGAAATAGGAAAAAACGCGGCTCACATATATACCACGTGCGCAATTGCGTATATACCTATATATACCGTTTCCCCCCCCCCCCCCAATCCGGTGGAGGACTGGCCATCTATTTTCCGGGTGAGAAAAGTTATTTGCCGACGCCAAAGCCGAAACTATATACGCGCGGTATAGGTATACACACGCGCGCGCGACTCGCATAGAAACTATGGTCATTAAACGCTGCAGCGGCGGAAACATTTTGCTTCCGTGGTCGACGGTCGTATAATGTACACGCTGCTGCAGCAGAGCAGTAAGCGGGAAGACGCCGATATTTAAGGTTATGAAGTCGAGGAGGAGAAGGAAAAGGAGGTAAGGTGTACAAGCCCGACGAAAATTCCTTTGCGGTTTGCAACTTGTGTAATATTATATTATGTGTGTTATGATGCTACTCGTCGCATTATTTACACGATACGTATTATTATATGCTCGTTACGTACCGGTATGCGTAAACCAATATGTGTACACGCATGCATATATATGGGTGTGTCGCGCGATGTCGCGCCAAGATAGTTAAATTTATGGTCGAAATTAATCAAAAGAAATAAATTCAATCGGTTTCGAAGACGAAAAGTTGTAAGCAGGTATAGCAGGTACGATATGCACGAGTCGTTGCATTTTCGAACCGTGTTATCCGTGCAGTACAGTATCTTATGTACAATAAGGTATACATAAAATATAGTGTATATATATTGCTCTCTAGCACGTCGTAAGTTTTTTACGTGGTAAAAAAGTTTAAATAAGTCAACGCACATAACTGCAGACACATATAGGTGAACGTACAATATTTGAATGTAAAATATATAATATTATAGCGTCGGTTGATTGTGTGGAAACTTAAGTATTGAAATATCGTCTGTGGTTTTTTAAATTCAATGGAGTTAATTGAATAGGCGATAGAAAATTACCCCTTTTTTGTTCAACCCTTTACAGACGCTTCGTTTTATGTTAACAAATCTTTTTCCTTGCGTTCGGGCGGTGATTGTTTTTGTTGCGTTCAACGACGAATGGTGATATTATTATTATTATTATTATTATGGCAACCAAGGGGCGAATAATAATTAACGCGTGTCTTTTTAATTAAAAAACATTATTAATAAAACAATTGCGTTCGTAAAACGCGTATTCGATTTAGCGATACACAAAGCCTGGCGCGTTTCTTGTAATGCGTATGCGTACGACGCAGCGGAGGGTCACGATAAATATTTACCATGGAAAAATAAAAAATACCAACAATAATATTGTATAGGTAGGTACCTATATATATAATATATTAAATCGATAGTTTGTAAAACCGGTATATCTATATATATTTATATATATATATATATATGTATTACATAAGTACGTAAGATTGCTGGTTTATTTAAAAAAAAAAAAAAAAGGAAACGAGTTTGAGAATTTTAAATCGAAAATAAATAATATATTATACACGTAGATACTAGGTATAGAGCATAAAAATAAATGGTAGTTATGACGTCGCGGTGGTTGAAAAAAAGGTTTATTATTATTATTATTTTTATGGGAAGCTCTCTCCGAGTGGTGGTGATAATGGCGTATAACACGAGTGGTGGTGTCTGCCCGCGCCACCGACGCCGCAGACGGATGACAAGAGGTGACAATGTATGCTAATGGAAACGGTCCATTATGGATTATGGGCCATGTGGTCGATGGCGGCGGCGGCGACGACGACGACGACGACGATGACTACGACTATACGATGATGACGAGACTACACGACGTGGGGGGAGAGGGTGCAGGAGAGGACGCGAGAGAGACAGAGTGATAGAGAAGACGAGGACAGAGCGATAATATAGTATAGTGCACGCAGTTCCATATAGCGATGATGACGCCAGCCAGCGACAGCGGATTCTGCAGCGGGCCGAGCGACGGGGGTGGTGACGCGGTGTTCCACACTAATATTGATGAAATTAGCCCCGAGTTGCATCATTCCACGCGTACATTTATACACCCGCGCCCGTGTGTGCGCGCCTCCCACCTCGCTCCTAGTGTTGTTGTCATGCCGGTCCATTGTGCGCCACTAATGCAATTATTAGGTTTTGCAGCGCGACGGCGTGCCGGATGAGAGTGCATCGATCGATTATTATTATAATTCGAAGAGCCGAGTGGAAATATATTGTGCAACGATCGCGCGCACGCACGCATATATTATAATAATGATATAATTGTCGCGATATCCGCCCGAAGTTTTCACACGATACACGTACGGGCATAACGGGTTAGGCACTGCTGCAGCTGAGGTGCCGCGGACGTCCCGTCGACGATTTCGAAAACGTTAAGTACCAATAGTGTCCGTGTACAAGTGTGCATGATGTCGATCGAGGTCCTAGAGGTCCGATCGACGGCTGTGGAAAAAAAAATTCACGAAAAGCATTCATCTCAATTCCAAACGCACAGTTCTTTTGCCGACCTATCGTGTACGATCGACATTATATTATAATATAAAAATATTACATCGTATAATATATTATCTCTTATAATAATAATAATAATAATATACTCTCGCGTATCCGTCCATAACGCGACGTCGAGTGAACCGGTTTACACGTCGGGCTGGTTGCCTGAGCCCATTTGTGTGTGTGTGAGTGTGTCTCTCACTCACTCACTCAATCTCTCTCTCTATGAACATAATATATACCTATATATTATATTATACATAGGTATATGTATATGTATATAATATATATATGTATATATAATAATGTGTACTATAATATAATGGCACGTCGACGTCGCGGTCGTCGCAGTCGTCGTCGTCGTCGTCGTCGCCGCATTTGTCCTTGGGGCCACGGAGTGAATATTTCAGACGATTAAACGATAACGATCGTTCATGTCCCATTGCCGGCGCGACCCGCTGTGTCCGCAATAACGTAATACACTCGCCCGTGCGTCTCCCTTATAATAATATTATAGTTGGCACGCACAAAAGCGGTTTTGCATTGTTTAAGAGGATTTGCGCGCACACACACACACACACACACACACACACACACGAGCGCACAAACTTACATATTATATTATTAAACGCGCACAGCCGCGAGTACGTGTGTGTATAGATGCAGTCGCATAAAACGACCGCAAAACGAGATTCGTCTGTGTGCGTCTGCGTGTAGGTACGCGCGCGCTCGTGTATTTATTCGAATAGCCGGACATTCTTCGAGTCGAATCTCACCTACCATAATAATAATAATAATAATAATAATATAATAACGTAAAGGTAGGTAATATAATATGATTTCCAATTTCCGCGTGACGTAGGTATGTGTACGACGATTCTGAGCGGAGCAAAGAATTTATTATGGTCTTAGGAGATGCCGTAACCGCATAATATGTTGTCTCAGAGTCTTACTAACTTCCAGCAGTTTTAATTTTGTATGGTTGACATATATTAAATTGTTAAGTGAATTAAGAGCATTTTCAAATATTAATATTATAGGTACACACTCATAACTCACTTCATAATGAAAATTTCGTAAAAACCAACGAGGGACCACAGTTAATGTCTTTACATTTAAGTTTGTTAACAAGTCAATGCACTCTAATATTTAGGCAACAGCACAAAATTGGAACTGCTGGACGTACTTTTTGATATATTATGAGTTAGTAAGACGGAGACAACACATGCGGGTACGAGAAGTCCTCTTAACGCGATGCCGTTGTAAATTATATTATTATTTACTGTTATATGTCCGTTATCTTTTTTTTTTTTTTTTGGTGTACGAGGAATGATCTGTTCATCATTCGCGCTTATACCGTGTTTCCGGTAGCGAGTAGGATGATCACGTCGTGAATATCATACTTTACGAGGAGGGTCGTTATTTGGTTTTCTCGCGATAATAGAGTTGCCGAAAAACCACTACCTACTAACTCAGTTTTTTCGGTGTTTTCGTTAAAATGTAAAAACTACCAATGCTTGAATATTTTAATAGGGATTTAAATTCGAGCGTTCTCGTGGGCAACCCAATGGGTATTTAATTATTTTGAATAATTCAAAACATATTTTACCGCGTTTTCCAGAGTAGTTATAGTTAGAAGCGTATTTTTCAAATTATTATATTTCGGCGCTTTAATAAAATCAGAACGATACAAACGTCTAATTTTGATCGAATCGAAATGTTGACATCAATGACATATTATTTTATTCCGTCGCAGCTGCGATTCTATTTCGTGTATATCGGTGTGTGGTTAAACTTTTATACTATAATAAACATAATGTCATAATATATACCATGCATATCATTATAATGATTATAATATCATGATGTATATCGTCGTCGTATATAATCTATGTATGTCATGTTGCAGCGATATCACCACGACGCCCGTGAGTATTAATTCCGCGTCAATTACGCGTGCATAGTAATATAGCGTGTGCGCTATATTATACAGTACATGCCGTCCGTCGCAATATAGTGCATTAGGCGATTTGAATTTGAAAAGTACTCGAATTTCAACAAACTCGTTTCTGCCGCGTGGATAAGGAGAAAAGGGATACCTCCCACACCTCCCCACGACCGGCCCGCGTGCGTGTATATTAAATTATCTCGCTTACGGTTTTATATCAAAATCAAATTACTCGCGCATCTTGCATAATGAACCGAAGGGGCTTAGCGCGTTAATGTGAGAGCGCCGTGTATATATGTGTGTGTTTGGAGGTCTGCAGCGTTTGTGTGCGTGTATAATACATCTATAATAATATACACATCTATGTATAATATCCATCCTGGCAACCGAGTGTAACCAATTACCCGAGTTACACAATGCTACAATCCCAATGGAATTCTTGTTATGTATACATATATTATCTGTGTGTGTGTGTATATTATATTATATACAACGGTAAAATAAAAGACCCACCCCGCGTATTCTTCGATACTAATTTCATTTAAAAGTATATATGTTTATTAGAATGGCACACATATTCGTTAGTTATTGTATACTTTAGGTTAAAACCCCGAAAAAAGTTGTTGTTATAAAGCTATACGTAAATAATATTACATGTTATATTGTTTATGGAACAACACGGGTATAGAGTAAAAAATATTACCATTTGTAGTTTTATTTTATCAACTTTATTATTCTTGTGGAAACAAATTTTATGACAACATATCGCGCTATGCTTATAAAAATTACAGGATAAACGAATACAAGTTATTTAGAACATTTAATTTAATATAATATGTTGTGGGTTATTTCCGAAATTTAATTTATAACATAATAATATAAGAATCGTTTATAATATAAGAAAAAATAGTTTTATTATTATTTTTTTTTTTTTAATTTAGTTATTATTGACATGTAGAGAATATAGAGTAGGATTTATTTTTCCCTACGCCGTAAAAAAAAAAAAATAAATAAAACGACGAAGAAGAGGAACGGGCCGCTGGAGCGTGAAAATAACGCCCGAGATCCATAAATAACAAGGGGTTGATGCTGCTGCAGGTTCCCAAAGGACGACGTGATGAAAAACTGTGTGATAGGACTTCCAAAGACGAAGAGGCATGCACACACACACATACACACATACATACATACAAGTATAGCGAAGAGCGTTCTCATGTGTGCGTGTGCGTAAAGCCTATAAATAAAGGGAATCTCTGTGAGCTTTTCCGCAGCACATATTTACTAGTATCCACGAAAAGAGCATTCACGCGATAGCTCAAAAGTATAATGTAATATTCGAGTAAAAATATTTTACACATCTCTCATATTGAAACTATACGGTTTAGATACCGATAAAATGTGTGACAGTCCGGAATCAGGCGGAAAACATGAACGAATTAGAAGACGAAGATTTTTTGCTTTTCAATTAACAGAAAACTAGTTGAGCGATATGTACGGAACACGTCGTCGTTTAGTCGGACGCACAAGTAGGTTATCGTCGTCAAATTCGTATATAATTGTCGGACATTCGTATAATACAGGATTACATACCATACCTATAGTCCATCATAACGCGTTATGATTATAGTAGTATTATAGTACACACAGATATAGAGATATACGGACGGTGTACTTGTCCTATACGGAGTAATATGCGTTTACGCCGCGGCCGGCGGCGTCTGATTGAGACGAACAATCCCCTCGTAGACGTTTTTATGCGAGTATCACGCAAGTGCGACAAACGGATATAAACAGTTTACATCAATTGACACGATTATGATCATCGTTCTGAAGCTGCATTCATACGTACATAATATAGAGTCCTACATACATAAAATGTTTGTGATAACGCGTTTATTTTTATATTTTTATTCTGTTTGTTTAATTTTTAAAATAACAGTTCGCCTCTTCGGCTCGTATACTCGGCGCCGTTAACTGTACTTGTCTGTACTCAAAAACAACAAAAACAAACACTGCGAGACGAAAAAATAAATATATATTATATCTAGGAGTTTGTGAAATGTGTATCGGTCATGTTAGGGGAAAGCGTATATAATAATGTATATATATATATATATATAGATAAAATAAATACGGGACAAAAATATTTCAGAACTCTGGCCGTATTTAATCCAGACCATTAAGTTTGTAAAGATACAGTCACAGAGCGGAAAGGACGGCGGCCTCCCTTGTGTCCGATCACTGCTGCCGTTGTTATCACTAACTCACAACGACCGACCGGAATACACGGGACAAAAGGGGAACTTCGTACATCCCTTTCGTTCATACAAAAACTGCACTATACCGAAGAGACTAATGATCCGGCACGGCTTTTCTCTCATTATTTTTGGCCGCTTCCGCAACACGCTTTAAAATCACATTCGGAATTATAAAATACGCAATTTCGATATATCATTATAAACGTCACCCTCGGTTACTATAGTATAACAGCACGCTACACGCATGAATTCCATGGTATTCAAATATATTTTATTTTTTATTTCTGCCGAGAATTTCTTATTTTTTTCTTCGCGTTAATAGAAATATGAAATTAGAATAGCGATAGACGCTCTAAGAGAGACGGTGGGAAATTGTGTACAACGGAGCACTTCCGTTTATTCACGGTTTCTGATGAAAGCCGGTCGGCAACGGTGGAGGCTTGTTGCGGGGACACGAAGGGGATGAAGGTTGGGCGAAGAACGAGAGAAAACTGCAGCATCTGTAGTTTTGTAACATTTGCGCTATGTCGGACTGATAAGAGAAATTACACTGTCAGACCAGAATGATATATACCCTTACATTTCCATACTCGGCATACTTTCTCCCTTCTCTTCTCTTTCCCCGTCTATGTTGCTCGATTCCCTCTCTGTTTCTCCCTCCTCTTCTATACATTTCCTCATTTTCCACACCGTATGCACAGACAGCCAATTCTCGTACAATTCTATCATCCCCTGGATTCTATTGTAAGTTCTATACTGCTACTCTTATTTTGTCACCGTGCGAGTTTGATTAATTCCACAATTTTTGTTTTGAGGTACAAACACATACAATCACATTATACCTTAGCTGTTTTCTATTATAATATTATCACACATAAATTTAAAAAATATATTATTTTATTAAAGATATTTTTTAGTACTTACCTAATTTAATTTATAGAAATATGTAATAAATTATATCATTAAATTTGATTTTAATAACTGTTTTCGATATCACTGATGTGCCTGTGATGTTGAAATATTAAATTTAGGTATGTATATTGTATACAGTTTAAAACGAAGTAAATTAACTTTATTTATGTCCTAATATTAAAAGTAACATTATGATTAGTACTAAAAAAATTATCATTTATAATAATATTAGTTAAATTAAATGTAAAACGTTCTTATGGACGAAAGTATGTAAAGTGTGTAATAGGGCCGACCATTAAAACCGTATAATGTATAATAATACATATTATATATTATATACCAGAAATATACTATTCGTGTGGGATTTTATAAAATAATAATATAGTAGGATAATACATTCCAATAAGCCTGTGAAGGTAATAATAAAATCCCGGCGCAAAAAATCGGAATTCTTATTTATTGCGACGACGATGAGTTGGGGAAAAAGGCAATAAGGAGGATATAGACAGATCCCCGTTGAATACAGGGTTGTAACCAGAGAAAAGGGAGACAAGACGGATCATCTTGGCCGACACAGAGAAAAGAGAAGTAAGAAAGTGCGTTGAGGAGAGAAGAGGAGTACGATAGGGTGAAGTAGTGTAGTGTTGGCTGGTGGTGGACCCGGGGGGTAGTTCATTAAAAAGGTGTTTGGAAGACTATTAGGGCTCCTATATTACTCCACCGGGAGTCGTTGTGTGCAATGCTTCTACTATGTCCTATATATATATATATTATATACATACACCTCATGACTAGCGAAATGTTACCACTACCATTGTGGAGTTTCTGTCAAGACAAACTTTCTCATATAATACTAAGAACAGTAAATCCCTCTAAAATAACCTTTCCTTTACTATCAATTACATACGAATTACAACTTACGACCTTAGAACAAAAAAAATAAAAATATAAACGATATTTTGAAACCTTTATTAATTATGATGTTATATTGTAACAACCATCGTAGTGTATAAAAATAATTAATATTAAATAGAATATTAAAATTCATAGATGTAGCACGATTTATTGCAGCTTTTAATTTTTTTTTTATAATTCTAATAAAAGACAACTTATCAAACCCTTTTATTATTAAGAGTTTAAATTTTACCATCAGTTTCAAAACATGTACCTACTTGAGACGGATTCGATTTATTTTATAAAATAGTCATAGTTTTAATAAAAATACTATTTCCTCGAACATGACCTAAAGGGTCGACGCTATACCGTCCCTTCTAAAATAACATAGTCCCTGTTACGGGTCTAAGTAGCCTCTTATATCCGATTCGAAATTGTTTCCCTTTTGCTCCCTGTTTCATGCCAAATCTCCGGGTTTTCTTGACGGTATTATTTGTTTGCAGCAAATCCTACAAATAATGATTTATTTCTAACGTTTGTAATAGCTAGCCCTCCGACAAACGTATTAGGGGATATCGGGACAAAAGTTCTATTGACATTACCAAACGCATAATTGGCAATACATTTACGTATATCCTAATATATATTTATATATTTTAACTATAGTAAATTAACGTTAAACTGTATATTTTCAACAATTAAACAAAATCGAGCGGTTTATAATGTATATTATATCTATTAGTGTATTACAGAACGTAATAATCAGTTACGTTTGATTATACCATATATTAATATGTTAATTGATTTTGAACGTTCTTTAATTTTAAAAAGTACAAAATACTAAACGTATTATACAAGTATACATGATATATATAGTATTAATTATGCTAATGGGAAACCTATAAAAGCGGAAACATTAATTGGTGACATCCGTCGGGAAAAGCGAAATTCAATTGCATTTCCTTACATCGGCCGACGGAAGGAATACACTTGCGATTATGTCTTGGAAATGCGGTCATTTTCTCTTAAAGGGATGGGGTGGGAAGCTAATGCTGCCGTTGCCGTCGCCGGGTAATTACCGTTAAAAACAATTAGCCAATGAGAGGTCCTCTAAACGAGTTTTATGTATATCTCGTACACGCGCAACAGATTCCCTCTATACAGGACGCAATACTAAACAATTGTCGGTTATTTTGCCCCAGGGAAACAACCGCCATACTCCCTTCAACTTTTCAGTTTAGACGTTTTCGTATTTTTATCTCAAAGAAAATAGCAAACTTAAAATATTAAAAAAGAAAAAACGTTGAAATTGAAAAAACTTTGACAAGAATACGAGTAGCCGCGTAGGTGTGCAGTTATATAATATCCCATCCTGATAGAAAAAAAAAAAACATTTTTATTTCACAATTATACTGCACGCGAGATTACACTACACCCACCTCTATAATGATCAATTAAAAATAATGTAAATAAATATATATATATATATATATATATACATGTATTATTCAATGCAGATTTAAGATTTTATGAAAAAAGTTAATGCTGTAACAGACGATAATTTTTTTTTCTTCGAATACCATTCGTGTAAGTAACTTTTTGACAATGTTCCAAAATCGCCGATGCATATTTAATTGGAATTTTCGTAGTATATATATATTATTGTCGCGCTCGTTTTTTATACGCTGATTTCGCATACACGCACCATTATAATGTGAAAAAAAAGAGAACAAAAGAAAGAGGAAGCATCCATAAAGAAACAAATTTGTCCTCCGTCATAACTCTACTGTGTATGAATATTTTCCGGGTCATTCAACATTTTCTCCATTCTAGCGCGTATATTCTCGCTCACTGCCGATTTACCGAAGGAGACACCCTCCCATATGAATACTTGAAAAAAAAGGAGCTGCATCAACCCCCAGGATTCATTTTTCGTTTATTTCAAACAAGTAACGGCGCGCGTCGCAATAGCAAATTCTCGTTACGCTTCTTCCGTCGTCTTATCACATAAGTTCTCATCTTTCTCAGGTGATTTTCAACCTCATTTCACTTCGCGCCCCATCCCCTACGGCACGTAATTCCCATTCCGCCTATTACTTTTAAACTTTTATTATCAAATGTTCGTCGTCTCCTTTTCCTGATATAAACTTTCTCACGTTTTAAATTTACCGGTTGTTTTTCCACGGCGGCCCCTATGCAATTGTCGTCACAAACTTCCTACCTCACTTCACCTGTTGAGTACACACAGTTATTCTTATTTCGTTATTTTCATTTTTCTCAACTTTAGATTTCCTATACATATAGCACACTCCCTTCCTCCCAGCGTATTCGAGATAACTCTGTTTTTATTTCGTTTCTTATTAATATTTAATGAGAATTCGTTTTATTCCTATTATTTTTATTTATTACTCACGCGCGCATAAATATATATATATATCTTCTACTTTTTCTTCCTTTTTTTTTTGTTAGTCGTCTTTTCGTTCTCTTATATTATAATAATATCTGTTTTCATCTACCCTCTCCAGCAGAAAGGAAGGGGGGCATTGAATGAGAAAAACTTTTTCGCTTGCTTTTGCCAAGCGTCGCGCGGAATTGCGTTTTGTAATTTATGACTTAATGTGTTGCCTTCAAAAAACCCACTCTCTAAACTCGATCTCTCGGTGCCGCTATCTCTTATTTATTTTTCCAATCCAACTCCCCAAACCTCCACTACCACTATACTACTACTATCACGTTGTAGCGCATCCCGATTCCTGAAACGTAATTAAGAGCAAGTCGTTTAAGTTGTGCGTATCGCGGAAAAAATCTTCAAGTTCGCAAAATACAATGCATTATTATTCTCTAAGTCCACTCTCCAGAATAGAACCGTTATCTCTCTTGATTCCAAAATTTAAATTTCTTATACAGTGTCTTCTGTACATGAGACTTATATATGACATAGGTAACTATATATATATAATACCTCGTTTTAATTAAACGACGAATAATTAAATTACCTATTAATCATACTGTTTGGTGCTACTGTCGAGAACGTCATGTATATTATATACTCAAAACAATTTATCATATTAAAACCAATGGTATGTAATGTATAATATTATGTATATAGCATTACGAAAACGAAATTGTATGTACTTTTTCATAGCTATTCCGTGCGTATTAATTGGAACAACGTTTATACTAAATACATCGGCAGACGATAGCGATGACCGCGTTATTGTATACGCACGCAATAACAATATAATAATAATATGTACCAAAAAGTGAAAGTGGAAACGAGCTCGAAAAGTGTCTATATTATAATATATTATAACGTATAATACGGGTCTGCATCTGTCTTCGTGTTGATGACCTGGCATTTTAAAAACCGATAGATCGACCAGCAGCGGCAGTTAGGGTTTCTCTCTCTCTCTATACATATACGCACGCGGAGAGCCAGTTCATTTTTAGCAGTTTCTAGAAGTATACACTACTGCAGCGGTAACGGTGGCGCGGGCGGCGTTATCGTCCGTGTCCCCTCGTTAGCCTTCGGGGAATTGCCAGGGTGGTTTTTATCACTTTCTGTAAAAAATGGATTGTCATCATCATTTACGCGGGCGCGAGCGCGTGTGCGGCGGCGGCGGCGGCGCGGGGTAGGTGTAGTACGCGCACCGTAAGGCCCACGGGACGGAAGAATTCCAGTCGTGAAATTATACGCGTGCTACACTATACTTTTTTCTCTCTCCTCTGCCACACCACCACCACTCCAGCCTACACTACTACCACCGACCCAGGATTCTGACAGTGTTATTTTTCCTCCGATTCGCACGCCGCAATTCCTATATATGCCGTACAATATAACGCGGTTGTCGCGTAATAACTAAAAGTTGTCGTTGTATTTTTTATATATATATTTTCTCACACACACGCATCATATATATGTATATAGGAAAAGAAACCGTTGTACATTTTCCCATGAGGATCTGTGTATAAAAATGTATGTATAAATTTTGTATGTGTATGTGTGTGTCCGTGAGCTTGTGTGTGTCTGTATGGTTGCGTGTGTGGGTACATTTTTTTCTTCGGCCCCGAGGTCGGCCAAGCGTAAAGAAAAGCTTACCGCCGTCATTAACGTTTTGCGGCGCCCTCTCTGTTTGGGGCCATAGTAAATCATTTAATCTCCGGTCGACGGGACCCAATGCAAACGGGACGTGAAAATTTTTTCGATAGGGTGTTTCGACCTGCTGTGAGCCGAGCCCCCGCGCGCGTATTATAATATCAAACCAAGTAAAAAATTTCGTTACTAACACCCCACGCATGTTGGAGAATAATAATAATAATAATGACGACAGATAAAAGGCCCAATTCTTTTCATTATTAAAGTGTTTTATATCATAATTTTATTTTACTGAAGCGTAAGCGACGTGTGTAAAAACAAGTAAAATAATAATTTTTCTCAACGCTGGGTAATTAAATGAAAAAATAACTGGAGTTATTTAAGTCACCGTTAAGAACGTTAAGCTATAAGTTATTAGTTAACAAGCAATATATTCAACTCTAAAAGTTTAAAGTTATTATGAAGAAAAATATTTTGTTTTATTACTTCCATATAGAAATTATGCAACTTTCAATTTTTTTTGAATGATTAAAAAAACAATTATTAAATAATTAGTTTTAATTATAGGTAAAATAGTTATAATTATGTATATATAATATATATTTATAAATATGATTTTAATTTAACGTATTATTTTTCAAATTAGCTGGAAAAATCTAAGATGTTTCAATAGATTCTTTAACTAAGTAAGTTTAAAAAAAATGTATTTTCCGTACCTTGTTAATACCAAGAATTTATTTCCCTGATAACATCGATAAGCGCACGAATATCAAGATATTAAATCTAGGGTTTAAGTTTTTAAGATAAACTGTGGTCATAAATGATTGATCCTATTATGTCAATTGTGAAATGGATGAATAGCAAAAAAAATAGAGTATAATTACAAAAACAAAGGCTATGATACAAAATAATTTCAATGGTGTGTTTGCAGACGCTACAAATAAAAATCACCAAATTGAAAATAGCAACTCTATAATGAAGAAGTGGACGTACAAAAGAAAAAAATCATTTTAAAATGAAATTAATATTCATAGTAAGTAGTTATTATAAATATAATTTAAGGAATTTGGTATCAATTTTGAATTGATTTGAAAAAGTGGAATTACTTTATATTTTTATTAAAATTAAACTGTTAATATTAATGATAGTATGTGTTATGTATTATAAGCGAGTGGCAATTTTTTTGACTTCTGTAAAACAAACAGGATGTGCAACTCTAACATTTTTTTAGCGAAACCTCTGCGATAGGTACACATAGGTCAACCGATCTAAATATATAGAGAAAAAACCACGCGAATGCATCAATAAAGGTTTTTGTCGTACCTATACAACTTTTGGGCATTTGGCTGTCGTAGGTAAGGAAACTTTGAGACGACCTTTTGAATTTAGTGTTGAATATTTTACGCAGATTTCACCGTCGAAAATAGGATACGGGCAACGGTGGCCATTTCCTATACATATGTATATATAGTTTATTATATACATGTACGAGTACCGCAATCGTCGCACTGCAGGACTGCGCCGGCGACCGTTTTATTGGCCTTTGCTGGATTTTTATGTCCTACTGTAACGGTTCGGGTCCCTCGGATTTTCACGGCGTTCTCGTCGAACACGCGCGCGTTTTATTGCGCACCATCAAATCTCAATCAAGAGTCAATTTGCCGGATCGGCTGTTTGAGACATTTAGCCCACGGTAGGTACCTTAAGCGTTGATTTACAACCAGACGGCGAAAAATTACCTAAACTTCAAGTGCCCGCTGCAATGGTTGCCAAGCCGGTCATATACGTCCGACAACGAAATCCGGCAAAACCAACATAATATATCGCCATTTCATTCCAACTATAATACGTACAATTTTAGCTCGAGAAAAAAAAATAGCATACATTACAATGACGCGATAGTCAGTAGGTATATTCTAATCGCATTTTTAGTTTAGCTGATTTTACAACACAAATGAACGTTAAATTATTAAACTGGTCGCTCGAACTCTGTATAATGATGCTGCCGTTGTATATCATTTATAATAACGTACACTGAGAATATATACATAGTATATATAGCTATAAATGTCCTGCAATATAGCGAGTGAACGCTTAGAGTGTACCGCGTTTACCATTATGTATACAAGCAATATATATATATTTTAAAAGCATTCGTTCGAGTGAAAATGTAAAAATTCGTCGCAGTCGACATTCCCAAATATATTACATATGCGTAGAATACGGCGTGTATACATAATATATATATATGTGTGTAGACACACGCGAAATGTAACTGTAGCGCGAGGTGGAGAAAACCAAACGCGAAGAAAAGCGCACGCACCACCGAAACAACATGGCGCCGTCCACCCCTCTGCACGCCCGCCAGCGTGCGCATAAAAGCCGCGGCAGTCGCTCTATCGCCGCTCCCTCCGACTTCTCTCTCTCTCTCTCTCTCTCTCTCACACTCTCTCACTCTCTCTCACTCGTTCTCTCTCCATCCGTTCCAGCGGAATTTCACGTCGGGGGTCGTCCCAACACTCTGATGAATGTTTGTAATTATAACAGTCAGACCCGTTCTAATTTCGCCGAATACACACTCCGCGTATATATACTCTGTGCACCCCCTTGCCAGCGTACCATACACTATAGTGCCGCCCACCCTATCCGAAACACCACAACCCACCCGGCAGCAGTCTTACCGCCGCCGGTGTTTATATGTATACGTACGCGGCGCGGCGTACATTACACGGGGACCCGTTCCCGGGGTTACTGGATATAATCCCGAAAGTTCCGGAATCCAAACTTCGGAAACTACATCATCCTTGAGTTGCCGTGACGAAACTCCGAGCCGAGGGATTAAAATTATTTCCCCGGACATTCGCGGAAACAATGTAAAATGCATTCCGGCGCCGACCGACAGTATAATTGATAGTAAATAATATATTATATTATATTATATTATATTATTACATACTATTTATAATGTTGCGTTCACGGCGCGTCAATAATGAACGTAGAAGACGATAACTACTGAGTTATTATTGGCTTTTGTGAAAACGATATTGTTTTGATATAGATAGAGTTAATTCATCATTTGTAGACCAAGCCATCATGATATTAATAATATGTACAAATATGTATATCAAATTTAAAACGATACGTTGTATTATTTTCATAAGTACTGTGCCGTTAGGTTAATGGTTTTCAATACAACACGTTCTCGTCCTCACTTCAGTGAAAGCCCATCAAAATAAAGAGAGTTGCAATCATTATATCCACTCGTACCGGCCGACGGTATATATAGGTACACATTTTTACTATAATAATATATGCATTTTACAGTGATTATTAAACCTCTCTCTGTACGTATTACAATGTAACGCGCATGTGCAGGGTAAAAACGTCTGAGTTTCTTTTGTTATCGTGTCGAATATTATATACGTGGAAGGTATGCGTCCGAAATGACTAAACTCTATACACGTTAATATACATTTTGATACTCGTAGACATACCTATAGGTATTATAAAGTAAGGACAAGGGAATCGGAATAGAAGAGCAGTACTTTTTTTTTCTTAAGTGAATGATGATTCAGCGTTTTATTAATACATACTCAGATTAGAGGGTCTTTCGTAATTACAGGTTGATGGTGGATTGGCGTTTTAAAACCATTAAGGACACACTCACACATAAACGCGCACGCGAGAACACCGGG
This sequence comes from Nasonovia ribisnigri, assembly GCA_027563435.1. Classification (NCBI taxonomy): domain Eukaryota; kingdom Metazoa; phylum Arthropoda; class Insecta; order Hemiptera; family Aphididae; genus Nasonovia; species Nasonovia ribisnigri. The sequence continues at coordinate 70,552 of JANEHU010003988.1, forward strand.
CTTATCTGTGTGTAACATAATATAATATAATATAATATAATATAATATAATACACACGTGTATGTACGTAAAATAGACAATGATGAGACAACGTCGAAATCAAGTTATAAAAACAAAACACAAATTGTATCGTAATGGTTTTTGAAGTACGCCACATTAATATATATTAACAGCGATCTGAAAGATAATGTCGACTTACCAATTGTTGACTTGAAGTATAGTCAGACCGGTGTCTTGAGCAAGTTGTTTTTTCTGATCCTCCGATGGGTAAGGATGCTGAAAAAAAAATATTAAGTTATTCGATAACGGTATATATAATGAAATCCTTTTTATAGAAACATCTGACATATACCCATACATAGTACATATTTCTACGCTGTACCTACGTCTACATTATATCCGTGTGTAGTTAGCCTAAATTGTTAAAAAATCGGTTGTGTTTGCGTGCGATTTCTTTAAAAACGATATAGTTAATATTATACTTGTAGAGTTCAATTGTAATTTTTTAATGATACATCGTCAAACATTTTTTTTATAATTTATATAGTATAATAGTATTATAACTGTGTTTAAATAAGCTCAGACACGATGACGTTTCGAACCAAATTATATATTATATATAAAAAAAAAAAAAAAAACGGTTTGCAATTGGATCCGGAGGCGTTCTTAGCCGCCCACTTTTGACAAGTGACTTCGAGGTAGAGGATATGTTATTTGTTGTATAATGATGCGTTGTCGAGGTCGCGTGCTCTATACGACATCTCCATTATTCTTGAAAACATCACGTACAATAATAGGAAGGGAAAAATCAGTAATATCAACGCCTCTTTGTAAAATGTATAGCGTTGCCATTTCCGTTGCACCGTCATATCGATGTTCGCGAGAATTATTCTCAACTTTGTAGGCGTATCCCATGGTATACAGCACCATTAACGCCCAAACGGCACGTGACATCCGATATATCAAATATAACGCGTGTACAGTTATGAGCAAATTATTTTTAGAACAAAAATGTATAACGAGAGCATACGCAGTCGATTCCTCCGACGAGACAATTATTAATATTTTATTACTGTTACTATTATTATGGCTACACTACGACCGGTGGGATATTGGTGCGATTGCATTTTTATTCAGAAATTGATATCGAATAACCAACCGAAACTCGTACGATGTTATTATATTTTATGTGTCGTGAGGGCGTACGTTCATATATATAAGGTAGGTATTCCGCAATAAAATCACGATATGATATTATGCCGGGAAGGAATTTTCTATCATTTTCATAACGTGATGTATACCCCCTTTTTGTCGGTAGACGAGACCAATAACGATCGAGGAAGAGGTTTTTTTATCCCCGTAGCTCGTTGGAAAAGCAATAAAAGCATTAAAGCATTGCCTATACAGACCGATGGGAATATTGGTTCCCCTCTTTTCACATATTTCCCTATTGGTAAGAAAATATATATACAAGCGTATAAAAATAGATGGAAGAGTGTGCACGAATATTTTACAACGCGACAGCTCTATGTATATAATAGTGTAAGTAACTCAAAAACCCAAATCTGTAATTCAAATATCCGATCAGTAATAACATACTAGGTAGTAGTAGGTACACATAGTCCTACACAACACACTAGCAATAATAATACTACCTATATAGATTTTTAGAGTTATTCAAAAAGTGCAGTTTTTTTGCGCTGTCAGTTGGTACCTATAATTTTTATTAAATTTAGTTTAGCTAAACGTTAAAATAATGATTTTTATAAAAAAATACGATTTTATAAGTTTCAAAATTTATATTATCTTAATATAGATAGTTATTTAAATGCAGTATTAATTATGGTATAGTATTTAGATTTCAAAATTAAACTTATTAAATTTAATAAAAATAACTAAATCAAAATTATGTAATTAAACTACCAGCTATAGATTTCAGTTAAGTATTTTTGCTATTAATTTAATTTTTATATGTAATTAAAATACAAATTTACGTGCTGGTGAATAAATAACTAGCGATACATCAATAATGTTTGAATACGAACTTAACCTGCACCGAACTGTTGTTTAAACACTGATACGACAAGCGTGCATCTAAATTTAATTCCGAGGGTCATTTACAAAAATAAAAACGGAAGGGGAGAAGTGTGTGCGTTTGAAACCGCTGATAAAGCACGAAGATTAAACTCCGAAAAATAGGCCTGTGAGCACGTAGTTCCGTTTTTGAACTGAATCCCAAATATCCACGACGGTCGCTGAATGTTTAATGGAGCCCGATTGAAGCCTCTAGGGGCCCCCGGGGGTGTGTATCCCCCCGCCGTTTTAGGACCCATTACGAATGCCAGTTGCATGACCCTTTAAACCAAAGTGAGATAGAAAGAGAGAGAGAGAGAAAGAGATACAGAGAAAGTGAGAGAGACGACACAACAGTGAAAGCACTGAGATAAACATTTTCCGTCGTATACCCGCGGGAACCCGTCGCTGGCAAAGTTGAAAAGGACAGGTTGATTGCGCGTATAAAACCACCGTACTCAAATGTGATTGAATAATCGGAATTATTATTATTAATATCGTAATAATAATAATAATAATAATAATAATAATGTTTAATTAATTGAAACTTCAATGGCACAAAGTCAGAATATAATATTAAATACATACCTACATATACTATCGATGCCGTTTAGGGGAACGTATATATTATAGCTTTTAGAAATTCAAACGACGAAAAGGGCAAAAAAATATTTTATGATGGTATAGAGGCTGTTTCCTTTAACAACTATAACACACGAAGATTTCCTGAAAAGTATAAACCGCAGCGCGCGTCGTAGATGGGCTATTTCGTTCTTCGTTCAGCCAATATAACAAACAACAGCAAGGGATCGGCGGAAAAGAAAAGGGTCTTCGGGGAGTCGTGGTGACTATTTCCTTCCCGGATAAACGACACAGAAATGGAAAAAAGGTTTTTTTACTACAATGTAATAGTATAGCGCGCTATGCGATGCTGCTGCTAGAAGGCAGTTTAGAGGGACGACTCTTAGCGGCCGCATTGATGCGTCGTTGAGTCATTCACATATTCATAGAATCGCCCTCGCTGAGGCAGTTTTCCTAAGCAATTTCCGCACCCCTATCCGGATTGCTATCTCGTATATATACGCATATTATGCTCACCTCATCACCATTTCACATGTTATAATAATAATTCCGGAGTTTGCGCACAAATCGGCCGAAACCCGTTTTCGCGTGCTTTACATGAGTGCCATTTATTATCATATCATATCGGGTTTAATCTAAATGAATGTATATAGAGTTTTTACACAGCACACGAGAGGAAAAAAGAATTGTATAATAATAACGTTATTATTATTATTATTATTATTATATAGACGTGTACGGGTTTCCTTTGGGTATAAAAATATATAAAACATGATTCGATTATTTTGTGTTACGACGGCAGTAACGCACTATCAATTTAGAAGGTAAATAATGATTATTCACCCATTACTTTTTATTTATCTGGTAAATTTATTGTCGTTACGACCGTGTAACAGGAACTCACCGATCAAAACACGGGTTATTACATCAAGGTAAAGGCTGGGATCGTAAAAATCCCATCAAGATGCAATACAGGCTATACGGAAAAATCCATCCAAGGCGGATGTATACGCCATAAAATTCAACCCCTGTTTTAACATCGAATCCACGACTACTATAAAGACAACGATTAGGGGATTGTTATTATACGTAAAAACTTTTTTGATTTTGTTTTTCGCAATTTTGTAGATTTTCAATAGTATACACTATAGAGGGTTATGGTCAATGCGTTTACAATTATCACGTTACAAAAAGTAAACCGTGATTAAAATTGTGTAGACTGTAGGTATACTGAATCAGATACATTATACGATTCTTGTCGAAACTGAAATTATAGTCATACTATGAGTTATCAATTAATATAACAATCGTGCCGTTCGTAATAAAATTCAATAGGGGGTTTTATCATTGTATACGACAATCGACAAAATATGGTTGGCAGGTACTGTACCTACCTATATTAATAAAAAATATATATATAATGAAACGTGTGAGAACAGGTACTGTAATTCTGGTGTCCTAACGCGTGAACGCGATAAAGAGAAAAACCCTCGGTACTTTGTTTTTTCCCTTCTCTGTCCAGTTAAATTTACGACGCTATAAAACTAATATTGCATCTGGTCGTAAATCTTGACGGGGTTAGCAAGCTTTCCCGTTATATGCACTTCAATGTGATAGACTCGGTATAAACACGCACTAGTTATGTAAGTGTATAATAATACGTCTTTAAATAAACAGAAATTAGATAGCTAATCAAATGTTAACTCCCATATATAGGCATGCCTAATAAAAAATAATATAGGACGTATTTATATATAATTACGTAGGCAGGTATATTTTATTATTATAATATTTAGTCCAGTCGTATGTACTCGTATGTGCAGTATGCTTATTAAAATGCAATCATATTCAGAATGAAACAGTTCATAAATATTTATGGTTTTAAACATAAGAATATCGTAACGAAGACTTATGTACGATGCCCCTCCCATCTATATATTATATGTACCTCTACACCTGCGATAGAAACTCAATATATTTTACACAACTTCAAAACAAAATAAGGAACTTTAATCTTGTCATCGAATTAAAATTAATATAAATATCGATATTAAAATATTTTTAGACAGTTAAAATTTACTACTGTATTAATATTTAATCGATGTTTGATACTAATAATATACTACTTTAAAAACGATTGTTAAACTTATTTGTTATTACAGTCGGGTGGCTTAAAAATAATCATAGACAAATATTTAAATATGTACCGAATCGAAATAAAATCTCAATGATATAACATCAGGAAAGACTAATTCTTAAGATAGGCAAGGACAAACACATAGTGTGTTTTATAAGATGTATTCTGATATTATTTCCGGAGCAAATAAAAATTAAAGATTTTTTTTTTACCCGCTATAGTATCCTAACCTAACCTAATAATTATTTTACATAGAAGTTAGAGGATTATAGTTTTATTATAGGTATATACAAATGTATTTGTATGAAAGAAAACGAGGTGGTTAATTTATTGATTTAAGAGATACTGAAGTAAGTAATTTCAAGAAAGGTCATTGAATTCTTAAACATACACGTTATAACGAGTAATCACAATGAAATGCGGTTACCGCGCCATTGTTAAAAACAATCACAACGGAAAACGTCCTACAATAGCCAATTAGAATAGCGTCAACAGCAAACTGGAAACAAAGCTTAAACAATGGTCATCTTTGATTTTATTTCAGGTAGAAAATCAGCGCATACCTGAATAATATGCAATGTAATAAAAATGTATCAGTAAAGAATAGTTTTACACATCGAATAAAAAAAATCTTATTATACTATTAACCAATCTGATGATGTCACAGTCGGTACCTAATGCATTATGCATTGTAAAACCCTAAACAAATGACCATGATATATAAATATGAATAATAATGTAATGGATACAATTACTTTTGATGAACATCAGTAATAAATCTGAATTTCGTGATACTATACACCTTTATGAGACTACTAATAGTAATAAAGCTGATGAATAAACTATTACTTTTGACGTGTTTATTTTACTATAAATTTCGTTCAAAACATATTCATTTTTTATATTTTGTTTTTAGTTGTATCATTACTTACATAGTATATGTATGAATTTAAATTTAAATTCGTCTATATAGTTGGTAGATAAATAAAAATTAAAAAAAAATTAACATCAGGCAAGTGATTTTATTTCAGATTTCACGAACGATTGAATGAAAAAAAAACTGCTGCTAGTACTGGAAATAAATTATTACAGTATAAATAAAACGATTTTAGCCAAAACACGAAACACTAAAGCGGTTGGACGACGACGCTGCTATAACCGCGGTTAAAACAGTTTTCGAGCAACACACGGTGAACGGGAAGGGAAAATAGCGGGGCAATGGGAACGCCACTAAAGAAAGAAACAGAGTATATTGAAAATTGGAATGAGTATACGGAGAGTATAGGCGTATAGCCGTTAAATTTGTCCGGCAAAAAGGGGATTGAAAGGTTCGATAGGAATTTCAATTCAACCCGAGTGCATTGGACGCCGACGATTCGTCGGGGGCAGCAGCGAAAATGGTTCAGAAAAGAATAAAAAAAAAAAAAGCTCTGGGAAAAAAGGAAAAACTTTAAGACCAGGAGTGGAGAAACTGTGAGCCATTAATCTTGGCAGCCAACAACTGATGTAAACCCATAAATTACTTTCCTCTTTCCCCTTTCACTCTATCACTACCCTGCTCTTTTTAAAGTTACCCCCTCTCTTTATCTCCACCCTCGATAGCGAGATTGAATGCGCGTGGATAAAAGCGTGTATATATACACACAACGGAGATATATATATTTATCCGAATATATACAGATATATATGTATTATACATAGAATATAAATATATACATACCCAGAGCATATTTAAATGTGAATTTTGTTCGGTTAACGAAACGAATATACATCCCAAGTGGGTATTCAAAACGGTTGTTCGAAAAATAAATTGATAACTTAAAAATATAATTTGATTACGCGTTGAAGCGGTTGGAGTTTGGCAGAAAAATTAAAAACCTAAACTGAAATATTTAATAATTCCACTATATGCAATACCTAAACAAAATGTAATTTTCTGTCATCACATACTGGGTGCAAAAAAAAATGCATAAAAAGAGGCGGTAATGTAACGCAGAAAACTGTAAGACTTTAACCGTAAAAAGTACATAGTGAATGTGCGTACCATAAACCTACACTTGTCTGTATATACGCGTATATATACGTGCACATTAGTATGCGCAAACACGCTTTTAACCAATTAGCAATGATGTCGGAAATTATCTGTTTTTGATCACAACTCCACCGCTGGTCACACGTATTACATCGACAAACCGTAATTTATCATTAGATCAAATTTGCATAACACGGCTGGTTAGTTATAAAATTAAGCATCGGAACCAACATTGATGTAACCCGTAATATTTTACGACACATAAAAAAACTGAATTACCAATCACCACACACGTATATTATATACACTACACACACGTAATGAATTAATACGAAATATATTATGGATGTGTTTAATGATGATAATAATAATAAATAATAACAATAATTTATTATAATAATATTATTATTATGGTATCCTTAATACTATTATATCATCGTTAACATAATTATGTATGGTAAATAGTATACGCGTGCATAATATATATTTATTTTTTATTATTGTTTGAAAGAAGAAATCGATAGAAAGCAGTAAGTACGAATTTTATGGAATTAGTCATCATTATATACGAATTATGATTATTTTATTCGTTTTTTTATTTTATGTTGTTGGGTAAATCTTTGCTCATAAAAGATAATACGTCCCCCAGCAGAACATTGCTAGTAAAAATGTAGGTGTATAAATGCGATATGCAAATAAAATATATTAAATTCAGGGAAAAGTGGTTAAAACCCGATTGAAAAAAAAATGTAAACAGAGAAACTTAACAAATGTTTGTAGAATACTAAAATGAAAAATGAATTAGTGTTTAATGCGTATGCGTAACTAAAAAAAACACGCGAAAAGTTTTTCAATCATCACATTATATTCCTACAATACAACATACTATTTAATACACATGCACATATATTATACATAATAATATATCGTATGCCTCTAATGTGTAATGTCAATAATAAACGAAACGTACGGTTTCAATAGATTTAATTGCCACTAAAGGACCACCTACCATTAATAAATAATGTTTACATATTATACCGTCTCGCATCTCGCTCGGGGCCAGCTAACACAGTTGATACGAAGAGACGTGAATTGGAGTAATGACAATAATATCCGTCTGGGGGGTCCAATTTCATTTAATTTATAAAAATGAAAGACGCTAACAATGGTTGATGGACATATGCACTTGAACACGCGTTAAAACAATGCAGTGATGATACACGAATGCATCACAATTGACGCGTATTTTACTTTACTGTCGTAATTAAACGGTAGAGGTACGTAATATTGAGATACACCTTCCAACACATAAAATATAATAGCCACCAATCGCCGAAGATGCAGCTCCCGCAGGAACGATAAAAAATTGCATTTGTTGAACGTCACAAATCGTTTATCGTACTTATTAAATATTATTTATCATATGTTGTAAGCGTAGTATACGAATTCCGAAATGAAATCATTGCTGGTTTGTATATTCGTATATAATATAAACGCATCGAACAAATTATGTACTGTGTTGCGACGAAACATGAAACGATAATAAATAACGAACTCGGTACCTGTATTGTATAATATTATGTAGGTACGGACAAACAATAATGGCAACAACGGCTTTAAAAACCGTATGAAAAAAATGTCTTATCTCGCCGGAGAGGCAAGAAACACGAAGAAGTGGAAGAAGAAGAAGTAGAAGAATAAAAAAAAATCCAGAATAATATCGTATTTTATTTTGTTATAACTGTCGATCTTCAATATAGACCACTTAACTCTGTCGGTTATTCAATCAGTCTCCGATACTTCAGACACTGCAGTTCGCCGAGCAGCGTGGAAGGAGGAGAACTCATTAGACAAGTCCAGACGATTCTATTAACCGCGTTCATTCATGTCGTTCCCATCAAAATATATGTTGTCGACGTGTTTTTCGACATGTCCACCATGTATATATATATATACATACACCACGCACACCGGCCGACGTTAATACCGAATATGTAATTCATATTATTTTACACGCGGCGCGCGCGTTTGTCGACGAACGCGACATGAAGCGGTTTCACTAGACATAAAAGCGACTAGACTACACACAAAAGTAATGGCGGTAAATCATAATGTATACGAATAATAACTACATATGTGTATGTATATATAAATATATATTTCCGAGTGAGGTGGAATAGTGGTGTTGTTGGAAAGAGAAAAACATGGTGAAAGAGAGAGTGAGAGAGATTAGTTGGTTGCCGGGACAACGAGGAATTTTAATTATTACGATCAGGCTTAAGGGGGCAAGCGTCGCTGGTGCGACCCATACCCACAGTGTTACCAACGGCAACGGGGAATGGTGCCGACCGGTACGGAAAAAAGGGGTGGGTATATATATATATATATATATGAGGAGAGAAGGATAAAAATATAACTAATTCCAAATGTCCATTTGAACCCCACAACCACATCCTCGCTCACTAGCTCTTTTTCTCTCTCTTTTTTCTCTCTGTCTCTCTATATCCCGTTTTTTCGCTATATATAAATATATATAAATATATAAACGTGTATATGTAATATCCACGCATAAATTAAACGAAGTTTTTATATTTTTATATAGAGCGAAAAGAAAACACAGTCGAGTATCAAAATTGCAAAAAAATAAATGTATTAAATAAAATGTTACTTTTTGGTTTCGTATACTAAATTGCAATTCAAATAATAATAAAAAAAACAACGAATTCCACACAGCAACGGTCTAATAAAATATGGTTATCCATTACGCGTGAACTCGATAAAATTACATTTACATATTTACTGAAATTACATTGGTTATTTTAACAAAAGTAATATATTAAAATAAATTCTATATTTTTTGTTTTATAGAAAGAAAGAGAGCCGTTTAAAGTAAAGTAAGTTTATTTTATATAAAAAAATATGACGTAAACTCAGATATAAGTTTAACTATTGTTTAAGGCGAGAAATATTAAATGTAAATATGGTGAAAAAACCAACAAACCTACGAGTGTAGGTACCTATTCCGTTAATGTAAAATGTATGAATTAATCTTAAACGACAAAAAGTTTTGTACTAAAATAAGAATAAGTATAATATTATTGTTACGTAATTGCAACAGAAATCTCGGTTTTTAGTTTCACGTTGACTCTCTTTCTCTCTCTTGTTGATCTCACTCCATCGCTAATAATTATCATTTACCAACCGAAATGGAAGGAATGTAAAAAAGCATAAAGGTTTAATAATTTCCCTTGAGTTGGTATAAAATGAATTTTAATACCCAGAGAAAAGCTCGACAGAGTTTTCGCTCCACCCCTCAGGACAAGATGAAGGACGTGAATACATTCCAAGCACCTGGTACTCCACGAAAGCGCCATAGCGGCAGCGGCGGTGGCGGTATAGGAACGGCTAATTGTTATGCAAAATTTAATTTCAAACGAAAATTTACCTTTTGCACAAGAGGGCCCTTTAATTACCCCTTTTTACGACAAGTATACTGAACGTGGCTGGGGATACAGTGCATGAAGGAGGGTAGGTACGTCACTGCCACCAGTTATACACAACTCGGGCGTTTTTAATTAGGTCTTGGTACCGACTGTGAAATGTTTCACTGGAGGAAACTTTTCTGCGACAAACATCCGTATCCAAATGGATAAATTACACTGCTAGTTTATTCTCCCTTGGCGAACAAAATTAAATTTCAGAAATTCTCTCGCGTGCCATAATAAAACAAAGAATTCCAAACAATGACAATCCTACTGGAAGAACACGTGTCCCATAGAAGTTAATACTGGAATTTTAACAACACAGTAAATGCTCCTTGCGTTTAAAATCAACATTTTGTAATCCAACGATGGTTTCCAGCGTACATAAATTTAAATCGGACGCAAAACAATAGGCATGATACTGTTATATATATTTATACTCCATGTATTATCTATAATATATATGTTCTTATGCATTAGTTTGTACATTTGCCAATTAAACGTTATGAACTGACATAATTTCGAAAACGTGCGTTGAAAATAATTACTATTTTATAGGTAGCACGTTATAATACAGTTTATTCGTTTCTTTATATACGTCATAAATCACTGTGCATGCAAACACAACCAAACCCGTGGAAAATGTTTACTTATGAGTTATAAGTACGATGCAGCTATAATTTAGAGCCTGGGCATTAAAATCCATGTATTAAATAATAATTATTATGATAAGTAAACAATAAACAACCAAGCATTTTTAGTAAGTCTATGTAGTATGTTAAATACTTACTCGAAACGTATTCGAGAAAATCATGGGATTATATTATAAGTTTAATGATTGAAATATTTATTAGCTTACCGTTAGATGCTGAAATAACCACGCTCGAAGTATATTTGTGGCCACTTTTGGGAATATACCTCTTTTCTTTTGGTTCTTTTTTCCACCGCTGGGATCATCGTCATCCTCTCCCGTACCATCACCACTGCCGACACTGGCATTACTCGCATCACCTATGTGTATAAAACAAAACATAACATAACGATTCATTTTATTTTAATTACTATATTATACGTAAGTGATCAACGTCAAAAATCAATTTTTCGTCCTACTGGATTTACCCTTTCATTTTTTAATAGAAAACAAAAAACTATGTTTCGTAGAAAAACTTAAAATTCATACATTTAAAAAAAAAAATGATGGAATATAAAGCACCAAAAGTACAATACTTTTTGACTTTTTTTTAATTAAAAAAAAAAAAAATGAAAAGAGCCTAAGGTTATAAATTCGTCTGTCTGCGCGTGCAATTGGTAATTTTACGGAAGTTAGGGGTCGTAGAGCTTGTAGCTGCTGCCGTTCACCCACGCCGGCGGCACTGGTGGTGGGTAAATGTGCACCGTCGCTATCAGATTCACTACAGAAGGTGATCAATCACTGCTACCCACCCCTTCATCAATCCCTCTGCATTTCTCCTTCTACTCACTTTGCCAGCCAGAATACACACGCACACAAACACATCGTATAAATATATACAATATACATATATATGTATACTTATACACGTACCCACACACACGCGCACAATCAAAACAATATCTCTGCCCATACTCTGCTCTCCCTTATAGTATATATACCTTTTACCGTTCCACACACGTCGTGGTGACGGCGGATAACACTATATACACGACCGATAAGGGACCTCCATCGCCCCCACCACCACGTGTATACGTGGCTAGATGCTGTAGCGCGTTTCCAAGAGACCGTTTTATTCGAATGCCGTTTTTCAACAAAAAGCTGAAGAATTTTTCAGCTAGGACGTATATTATATTCTTACAAAAATAAATAAAACCCGCCAAATCCTTAAAATTAAGCTACGTAGAAAAAAATTTAAATCAGTTTTAACAACGATGATGACGAGACTTGCGACATTTTATTGCACGACGATAATAATTTTATTTAAATTCACCAACGTATATATTATTATACGTGTACGTAAATATATATAAAAAAAAACAACAACAACAACAGAATGCGCATTCAGTGCGTTGTTTTAATGTTGACTGTAGATAAAACAGCCACGCTGCAGACTGCGCCAGATAAGAAATAGTTGGTGGTTGGGGACATAAACATATTATACGGCTGCATATAATATAGCATAGAGTGTGTAATGACTCATACACACTAAATAAACAACAGTAGTGGTATAGTGGCGGTGAGGAGTAAAAACTGTTTATCTAATGGGTTTAGGTGTTTGTTTGTATTTGATTGGATTACAATATTATATCCGAGGGACTGACCCCCTAAACACATTAGGAAGGAAGGGTTATCTCTCTCGACCGCGCGTCGTTGTGGCGGACCCGTCGTCCCGTATCATTGTCAGAGTTCAACTTTTGAATTCGTAATTTATTATAAGTTAAGCTGCAGCACCATGCGTGTCCCCTTCCTAATGTGTTTTTGTTGCACGTCAATTAAACACGGGATTTTGGTCATAACGAATTTTTTCTTTATAAGTATTCTATTGTCGAATGCCAACTTAAAAATACTTCGGCAAAAATTAAAATTGTGTTAAAACGAATTTATTTATAAGATTTCTACTCTCCATGTATAATAATCTATATAGGTAGGTACTTACTAGATATTTTTAATTGTTCTGAATCGAATACGTTAATAATCATCATTTATTTAATATCGATTAGCTCATCAGTCATCTGATATTAAAAAAAATAATAAATAATCAAATAGGAATATTTCTTTTACGAATATATAACCTATACAGTATACATGTTGATGTTATATGTTATGAGGATTGGTCAAAGAAAATGGGCGGCGGCATATTAAACAGACAAGAGAAAACGAGTTTATGGACAACGACTTTGAACAAGGCAGCCATTAAAACTAAAAAAGAAAATAACAAGTAATGAAATCGAACTCAGTGCACAACTTGCGATTACATAGGTACATGTAAACGTATAAAATATTAATATAAATATTACATCACGACCTTTATGAGAATGATTGACTATAATGAGTTTAACTTGTAAATAGGTATAGGTAGGTAGTGCAATCAATGCTGCGCACAATGACTAATGGGTAAAGTATAGTACCTACTATAGTTAGATGTAATTTAAAATATTATAAGGTAGGTAGTTATTCTCACTGAATTCGTAAACACATTGTTGAATAATAACGATTGTAAGTTATAAAGATATATTTTATTATGTAAACGCTATAGTATAATATATGTATAATATAGTAAAATAATAATAATCATAATAATCTTAATCGTGGTTTAAAAGAATTTACTAAGGGGTTTAGCGACAAGAAACATAAGAAAAAAATCTCAACCCCTGAGGTCCATACTAAAAAATAAAATAATAGCGTTAAAAATTACTCGAAAGTCTTATAAACGGAATATTATTGTAATACATCAACGTTAATGTCGAGAGAAAATTAACCACAAAAATATGATGATAATGATGATGATGATGATGATGATGATGATGGTGGCGGTGCCTTCGAGATGAAACAAGTTAAAAAAACAACAACAACGAAAATAACAGAATGAGAAAGAGAGAGAGAGAATCTGGCCACCAACACTATATAATATGATTAAGGTCAAAAAATGCCTGCAGACCGACAACGACCCCGACTATAATGGAATATATTATAAACGTGCGACCAGCGAGTTTAATAATTTAATGTAAACCATCTATGGCTATAATAAAGATTAAAGAATATATAGGTAATTATATATAGATATATTATAAATTATACATAGGTACGCTACATCATATATGGATATAAAATGAATCAATACATTTTTAATAACGGAATTGGCGATGATCGAGTAATATATTTAGAAAAAAATATGTTTTAAATTTTGATCCTTTCAACGATTGTTTATTTAAATAAAAATATATTATACAAACACTATAGTCAAAAAAATAATAAAACACTGAGGAATATTACTCTAAAACATACTATGGTATATGACAATATTGTACTATAGTACTTATATTTAAAAAAATAAAATAAAATGTCTAGTAAACAGCTGCAATTGCACAATATAGGAATATAGGTAATAATTTAACTGTTAAGCTCGTTTAGACGGGAACAAAAATACCAATCGTTTAAAATGTAAGTAAAACTGTTTTATACTTCTCCGTTCTGCAGATTATAGAACGGGAAACGTTTGATTTATGATAGACTTTTTCATTCGGAATGTTCTATATCGGATAATAAAAATGCCCCAAATGCGTAATTTAGGGTATGAATATGTTTTCGATTTTAAATTGATCGTAAATAATAGATTCTCTATATCAGAATAATGAACAATATTCATTACTTTTTGAGAGTGAAAAAATTAAGGATGTACGGCAAATAAAGTTGTCAATTATCATAATCATAATATTTGTTTCATAAATAAAAATAAATTTGAGAGAAATTTTAATAAAAATGATTACTCTCTTATTTGAGCGTTATGTTATAATATGGTCTATACATATAAATAAGTAGTGATTACTTCTAAAATATTAATTAAGAAAATCCATAGAAACAACTACACTTCGAATAAAATTACATCAGTTTTCAAATTTAATATGATAACAAATCCTCTCTGTATTATAGGGGCAAACCCAAAACATTGGCTTAACTATATATAACTCTAACCGTGTGAAAAAATGTCCCCTTTTTCGAAAATAAATTTAATATAAGCCATGGCAGTATTTATTTTATATTTTTTCTCCAACTTAAGATAACTACGATATTATTTGATATAGTATTATAGTTAACGCAAACCGAAACGAGAATGAGGGGGTGACCAGCGTTCGTTCATTTCCTGGCTGTCACCAACACACCTCCGTTTTACCAGTGGTCCGGTGCGCGTACTACACCTCCATTCCGCACACACAATCACCCTATTCCTACCCTTATTGAATGGTAAAATATATATATATATTTATACGTATACTATAATTGAGACCTCCTCACTTTATGGGCTGTTTTTGATATCATCGTCGTCGTTGCCGTTGTCAGCCTGAAAACGGTACGCGCGCGCTCCAACCCACGTAGTAGCTGTCACATGCAGCAAGTATAAAGAGAAAATAAGTACAAACGAAAAAAAGTTCCGTCGGTTGCGGTTACAAGTACCGCTAATCGTATTTTCACTTCTTTCTAGCCTTTTACATATTATATACATGATACATCCATCTCAACAGCTGGATATTTCTATATACATTTATAAGAGCTACGGTATATTCAAAAATGGTCATTTTTGTTTTTTTGATGACTGTGTGTACTAACAAAATCGACATTCACGCATTCGACATTTTATTTATATAGGTATCAAGTTCATCTTATCGTTATAAATTATAACCGATACATGGATATTTTAAATTACTATATATATAGTATACAACAAACCATAAAATTATCCTATTAAAAAATCAACAAATTCTCGGGTTCAATAATGTTCATCATTTTCACTAAATTTTCCAACTCTATATTACATAATGGTGTTTTTTTTAGACAAGCGTTTCATGTTTCTCTTAGTTCATGTTCAAAGTTTCTACTTATATGTTGATTGGTCAATCAATCTCTTTCGGGATATATGATGCAACAACAGTAATTGGCTCCTTCGAGACCAGCTGGACCCCACTACCGCAAATAGTTATCCCTTAGGGGGATTATTATCATCGTTATTCTGTGTATCTCTTATAGGCACCACCACCACAACCATCTTTACACCATTATTACGATATCCTATCCAGTTTTAAATAAAAAATAATAATGTAACCCACACATATTATAAATAAACTTTTAAATAAGATAGGTAAACTTATTTATACAAAAATAAAATATTTCATGAAATACTACTTAACAACTTAAGATAATCGAACTATACAAATTACAAACTAAAATATACTAGAAACATATTTTATCAATACTACTTGTACGAAAGACTGAAAACAAAAGTTACAAAAATAATGTAACTCCACCGTGTTCAATATAGATGATACTTATTGTTAAACAATAAGCATAAAATATATAGGAACATGATGTGCCTATATATACCTAAGTGGCTAAAAATACATTTATCTGATGTATCGTACTATAACAATTCATTGTTTATTTATTACCTAGTTAATTGTATCAAAATATATAATATTTAATAGGTTTCATATATTTCATTCCGAATGAAATGTAGACATCATAAGATATTTTAAATGATATCACGTATATACACGTGCCACAGTTAGCAAATATTTTCAATAAATGTATGCGGCGTAAAAATGGCAAGACGAACATAATATCGTCGCCGACAACCAAAAAAAAAAGATATATATATGCGAGAGAGATGGATGGCTGCCTGGTTGACTGCATCGCGACGCACGGCGCTCGCGCGGTCCAGGTTTTCCATGGCAACGACTACGAACATTGGCAAACCGGGAAATGTTTCCACACTCATACCCGCTCACCCCCTACCCGTCCACCCCTTACTTCTCTCCTTTACATCCTCTATTACCCCTGATACTCTTTGACAGGGGTTTTCCATTTTTTTTTTTTTTTAATTTAATAAAGGGCACAACAAACCTAAACGTACACGTCAAATGCTCATTTTAGTGGCGATCCTGCAGCAAACCCTTATTGACGGTCAGTAAATACCTTAACTCATGGCCATATATATATTTAAAAAACCGTAATTAATTGAAAGGGATACATTTTTCGTGACTTTGAATAAATTAACCTATACATAACGTTGTTGTATATAAAAAACAGTTGCCTATTAAGTTTAAAATAAATGCAAATTATATATAATTTATATGTACTTACACGAGTTGTAATCATTTGGGCTACCGCCGAGGAACACAGATTGATACAGAAGACCGCGTTTCGCCGCTTCCGCAGCTGATGCCGCTCGGGCGTCTAGTGGTGGAGGCCAATCTCGCCTTTGACACCATTTACCTGAAAAATACGAACAATAAGATTACGTTAACATTGATTTTACGATAAATAGTACAAGCAATACTGTATATAATAACTAAATATAGGCGGTATATATGCGTCGAATATACCAAATAATAACGTTGAATTAATGGGTTACTAGGTACATGATAATTTTAAAAAAAATACTAAATTTTGTATTAATAATACAAAATATCACTTAATCTGACTAAATAATATTTTTAATAACCTTTATGTGTGTGTAACATATATTCGTATAGGTATGTATAAGTATATAGATGTGCCTGTGCCTGTGTGAAGAAAGAATTAAGTCGGACAAGACAACCTATAATTTTAAAACTGGTATTTTTAAACGCGTAAAACGTTGAAAAAAAATAATATCTGTCATGTCCATTTCGACTGTTACGAGCTGTCGTCCGAAGGGGTATTTATTTGTATTTATGGGAGGAGATTTCGAAAGCGATAATTACGAGTTTGGAAAAAAATCTATTAAAACCACTGCAATCGTATACATTATTTTATACTTACGGTGATAATAAAGAAAATACCATTTTTTATCTACCTATATATATATATATATATATATAGCGCGCTCGCACTTGTGTGTGTGTGTGTGTGTGTGTGTGTGTACCGTTTATGTATATATGTTTCGGGCCCATAAAAAATATATGTATATACATATGAAATTTCTATAATTATTTATTTGTTCCGAATCAATAGCATCAATTATAATTACATCTACAACAATATACTATATACATAATACTATTTGATACAATTCGTATCTTAGATACATTATTATAGAATAGGTATTAGGTAGGTTACTGAGAGGCGAGTGGTTTACGTCATCTCTGCAGAAAATATTATATTATTATCACCAATAAAACGCGTATCGAAAATCAATAATTATATATTAGCATGATAAGACCTAAAAACGTTTGGTTTTCACGTCATTTTAATTGAAAAATATTTAAATCGAAATGATCGGCAAATACTTTTCAGAAAGAAAAAAAAATCCGGTCACGTCATGACTTTGTATTGCCAGATGTCGTGTACATCGTTGTACACTGAATACAAAATGTGCCATCACCCGTCATTAAATTTTATATGCACGTGCGTGAACAACACCACGCCGTTTATTATTCTACAACAAATAAGGCCAAATGTGTTTATTTTGTAATATTTTATCATAGATAGAATATACACCACGACTATACCTATACTTTGAGTACGACGATGTCCGAAGAGATACGCCGGTACGTGCAATATTTCAAATCCACAATAAGAACAAAAAACAATTGACCTCCACATATTTTTTTTTTACATTGTATGTAGTGTTTCGTTCTCAAATACCTACCAAAAATTAAAATAATAACATATTGGATTTGTGATCATACAACGAAATAAAAAACTTATATATAAACCATATAGGTAGCATGTAGAATATATGCACGTTATACCAATATATCATAGCTGTTATAAGAATCGAATGGAAACGTACAACATTCCACGTGGAATAATTCACGTTCGGAAAAAAACGTTCTAAGTAATATTGATTGAGAAAAATAATTCAACGGAAAATATTTAAATCATTATAAATAACGATGTAATTTAATATTTATCATTGTTATTATTATTATTACTTTTTGAACGTTTAAAGATTAACATTTTTCAAAATAATATACGTCAAAATTCCCTCTAGGCAGTTACAACAACCTCCGCCGAGTCAACCGCACTTAGATCTCCTCTCAGACTGCATGCAGGTAATCCTACTGCGCGGTGTCGACCTTCTATATATTTTAAAAAATATATTCCCATAAATCAATTTAGTATTTTTTGGATACAAAAAAATATGTATACATACGCATTATGTGCGGTTAAATTTTTACAGCGGGGCTCCGTCGATTTGAAACGAGTAAAATAATAATAATAATAATAACAAAAACGCTCCAAGCCGTCAGTCGACTAAAGTAAATGAGTGTGTGTGTGTGTGCACAGTATATTATGTGTGTAATATAGTCGGATGATAGAAGTATTAAAATAATTTTAATAATAATATTATTGTTATCATTATCGTTATTATTATTATTATTATTATTATTATCATCATTATTACATTATTATTATATCCCAATCGTAGTGTAATGTGTGCACGTTACAATGATTGACAGGTGTTTTATTTTTCCAAGAGAGAAACGAAGAGAAAGACGTACGCGATAGGTCCATGCGTCTCTCACACGCCAATCCAGGCACAGAGTACGGAGTCAAGAGGTCAAACTCATACTACCGGCTCGAGGAGGCGATGAGGAGTGGAATAAGTTCTGACAACGTGCACACGCGAAATAGACGCCCTCGTGACGACCATGATCACGACGACGGAGACGACTATACGCGGTGATGATGATGTTGATCATTATAAAGATGACGGTGTAGTAAAGTTACGGGGCCGGAGCTGGCGCGCGGTGGTAATAAAAATAATAATGATAATAATAATAATATAAGAAGAAGAAACGAAAATAATAATAATAATATAAACTAAAATTCATTTTCTAAAACGAGTTCTATTATTTCTACACGCGACGCATTACATATATTATAGGTATGGTCGTAGTGTATATAATACGTACAAAGTATATATGGCCCTGCAGTCTGCGTACACGATGATAATCCTACATGTCAACAGTGTGTGTTCGAAGAGCGCAGAGACCTCGACAAGACTAAGCAACGTTTACAAAGTTCACAAACTTATCGGACACACTGTATAATGTAAATGTAATATAATATGTGTGTACAATATAATATACGTTTAAAAAACAGTACATGTATAATATATTTTAATGTTTTCATTAAGAAGAATAGAGTACGCGACTGGTCACGAATTTTGGACATTTGAAAACTGTACTTGGCTATCGTCGTCGTCTCTTCGTAGGTACGATCCTCATAATACATATTTATTTTTATTTTTTTGTTTGTCTGCATTCATAATATATTCTCCGTACAAAACGCTTAAGGTATATACATTATACACAATAAATTGTTATTCACAATATATTATCTAGTATAATAATATGATGACGCAATGAAACAAAACTAGCGCGCGCGCGGTACACAAGTCGCCAATTACGAGACGAAAGGCGATTTTTCGATTTTTCTTTTCTTGTGCAACCAACAAAAGAGATAAGATGTAAGATAAAATAAAAATAAAAGGTGGAAGGCAAGAAAAACACGATCGCGGCATATTATATTATATGGTAAGAAAAACTGTCTCCATTCTCTTTTGCGTACATAATATAATATGTATAGCTGCAGAGTATAGACTCCTTTAAAAATTACCATACAATAATCGCCGCCGCTGTCGTTGTCGTCGTAAACAGACTTTAACGAATAACATTATCTCACACACGGCGGTAATTACAACGCTATATTATTATAAGACGTATCTATATAATATATACCTATTATATTGTTCGCACGAGTGACACACTATACGCGGCTATCGTGTATATGATGTTTTTACGTATAATTATTAATAATATAAAAAATGTTAGGAATATAGAAACCCTACATGCGTTGTATACACGCACCGCGTTTTTTTTTTTACGTATTATATGCAAATCTATTATGTATACGCATCGGCAACTCGTTAATATTACTGTATGTATGTATTTTTAATTCGTAACGGCGTACCGTGATAATTTTAACGTTTGTTTGATAAACATATTTTATACATGCGAGAAATCAATAGTAAGTTCAAACGCAAAAATAAATTGTCAATTACAATATTTCATATCCGGCACTGCACCTCCTCTACTGCACCACGCCACCGGTAAAATATATATAAAGACATGACACGTTATTATATTAATATATTATGTCTTTTTGTTCACAGTAGTATCAATGTGAAAATATTATTATTATATATATAATATTATCATCATTCATCGTTTTCGTTCCACACAATTTCTTCCTAATTCTTACTACGGCCTACCGACAATAATCATAATATATCCGGTTTGTAAACTTATATTATTACTTACAAATATATCTTTGTTCGATTAGTATCTACATTTAATACATAGGTCGTGGTATATAAACCCTTCTATATATTATGTGTATACTCGTATTATATACGAGATTCGGCCAAAGCGTTACTACAGCACCAACACCGCGGATAACTACGGTTGCTGCCGAGTTAAATGAGCCATCACAGCAGGCTTTATACATTTATATACGATTTTTCTTTAATTCTATAAAGAAATAAAAATAATTCGTCCGTGGTGGTAATCATGGGAATTATGTGTGTGTGTGTGTGTCATTTTTATTGTGTCCGTTGCCGGAAGACACCCACCTATATACTATACAGCCACGACGACGACGATGATTTTCTCCATGGTTTTTCTCATCGTGTCGTGTCCTGTTTTGTCGTGGTAGAATAATCGCGGGTATACACACACTTTAACAGCTTCCGGCGTTTTTAATACAATTTTTTCTTTCTATTATGGTCGAGGTCGAGGTGGAGTTACATAGCAATGCGTGTATATATCACGTCGAAGACGATGCGAAAATAAATTTACGATAAAAACGGCTTGTACCTACTGCAACGGTTAGTCCTCGTAGAAAAATACCAATATTGACGTTACTGCACGGTGGTGGAATTTGCACAAATTTAACAAGCATAACTTTTCTCGGGTACCTACCTATATTATTATTATAAGCGTATAAACTCTCGAAGAAACCTTACGTCATAAAGAGTTTCATGTTACTGCAATAACGCGATTATTATGAGGATTTTCATTAAATTTGAGTGTTACTCTCATAGTTTAAACAAACGTAACATACGTAATCTGTTAAGAGTAAAACTCGTCCAACAAAACGTAGGAACAGCCGATGTTTTCAATCTTTATTTTTTTACGGTTATCTCTGGGACTATATTATTATATAAAAATTAAATAATGTTTTTAATTCTTTCATTTTGTTGTATATATATATATACATTATACTTGTGTTTTTATTTTATTAATTCATAAAACTTTATGGAAAAAGATATAATTTCATGCTATAAATAAAAATATTTTTAATAAACTGTCAAGAAAGATAAGAAAATGAAGGTTTAATCTCAAAATGTAGTCCCTGTATAAAACTGAAACTGAAGTACTTTGTTTGGCCTATACTGACGTTAATAAGGGATATTAATGTTTCTTGTTTTTGCCGCAGCTGAAAATCCACTAACACGATCTCGCAAATTCAATTACAGTTGATGGATTTTTGTTGTAAAACGTATATATATATATATATATAATATTAATAGAAAAATATAACTCCCAACTAAAAGTAAATGTATTTGAAAACAATAGACAAGAAATGAATCAATTAGGTACCTACCTATATACCGCACGAGAAAAAAAAACTATATAAGACAATAATTGAAGAAACTAACTCGAAATAGAAAACATATGTACATCACTAGGTATATGGTGATTCTATAGTATATTTGTTTTTAGATTTCTGTTGTATCATCTATATTATGAAGTATTCCATATAACTCGACGTTTTTCCAAATACGAAGAAATCATCTAAACTAATTTACGAAAGGTTAACCACCAAAATTGACAATAATTATTATATTAATATAAATAATAATAACAACAACAACAACAAAAACAGTAATAAGAAAAATTATATTATGATAATTGGAATGGTTAACAAAGCGATGATGATCGTTGCGTGATCGCGAGGTGTACAATTGCTCGGTCAGTTGTATCGTATCCTGTAATTACGTGCGTCTCCTCATCATAATGCCGTAATGA
Organism: Nasonovia ribisnigri; assembly: GCA_027563435.1. Lineage (NCBI taxonomy): Eukaryota > Metazoa > Arthropoda > Insecta > Hemiptera > Aphididae > Nasonovia > Nasonovia ribisnigri. Next base: position 93,626 of record JANEHU010003988.1, read on the forward strand.
CATTAATCTTTTGACATGACGACTGCCTGGATAGACGGAAACACAGAGCAAAGCGACCAACTCCCTGTTGACGGCAGCGATTCGACAAAAATACGTCACGCCATTTATTACGGAGGCGGTGATTGTGAAACCACCAATTACCATTACATGCGGTGATAATAGGTATATAGTAGTGACGTAATAACTGTAATTGTTTATTTTACAATCGTAATTTTGGGGTACAATGAGATGTGTCGTCGAAAAAAAGACTCGTTGTTAAGCTTGCGCCGTCTCCGCCCCCCATAACCACGTTAGATATAAGTATATTGAATTTACATTATAACATTCCCCTCCTCCCACCAAGCTGGAAAAATTGCCACAATATTGTAGAATAAGTTCAGTACATTTAATTTATTATATAATGCATTTTGTTTATTTAAAACTGAAAACGAATGTGTATTTACGATTAGATTTTTTGCATTATATATCAGCGACTATCAAAGTCCGAACAGACGAGAGAGAATAATAGGATTCTCCACCAGTTCGTTTACATAATGTATATATTATTATAATAACGGAAGTAAAATTAATTCGTGATTGTGCTGCGTCGCCGCACCGCTGTGCGAGCAGCGTGCGTGTATCGCAATTAAGACCAATCGTTTTATAATCAAATATTAATTAAGAAAAAATCGTTGTCAATAAAACCGAAACCGATCGTGATAGAAATAATTGAAATAGCCGTTTGCTAATGTTAACACAACGACTCGGGACGTGTCGTCGATTCTGTCCATCAAGGGTCCCCCCCCCCCCCCGCTCGTATAAATAATAATAATAATTTATTATTAGTAATAATATTGTGCTGTATAGTAATAATATGCGAAGCACATCGTCGACAAGCGATCTCACGAGTTTTTCCACTTGTAAACAATACCGTGTAGACGTCGTGATATTATTATATTGTTACTCAATGGTTTTTGTCACGCGACTTGGTCACACGAAAAAAAAGTCGATACTATTTTCAGAAATCCCGAATAATGTTATATTTTATTACCTTTGTTCCTTTTGAACAAACCTTTTGCTCGCGAAGACGGACTTTTTATTATATCGGTTCAATACATCACGTGTGTGTACCCATATATTTTATATTTTATAGATGTTGTACAATATTTTTATTGAGTTAACTAGCTGAAGTATAGGTACCTATTGGTGAGAGACTATATTATATTATGCCGCTACTGTTGGTGTTACGAGAAAAAAATATACGGAATAAGATGGTATCAACGCCTAATAATTATGATTATAATATATTCATTTCAAAATTAATTAAAATTTAATTATTGACAGTGAGTATCATGTAAAAATATGATGATTAAGCAGCGACGATGCGTTATTTTTCCGGTTATAGTGGGCGTGTTCTCTCTATAATGTTTTTACCAGCGTGGTTTTTAATATTGTTGGTGAAAAAAGAACTGCTAGGATGCGTCCTCTTTTTTTTAATGTTACGTTTTATAATTGATTCGTCGTATACATACCACATTGAAAATAATACGAATTAAAATAATCAATGTTTTATATTAAATATTCAAAAGAATATGAGCTTTTCTTTAAAAAAAAATATTCGGATAGCATATACATAAGATTATTATTAAAATATAACGTAACCGATTTGAAGTATGAAGAAAAAACAGGAACGTAATCGTTATTATTTTTGGTATACTGAATAATAATGAAGAATTTTTCGATGCATTACCCTACACATACCTACTCAAACGCGCATTTTTTATAAAACAAAATAGAAAAGAAGCGAGAAACGAATAACAAACTCGCGGCCCACATTCGTTCAGACAACAAGAACGTAGAAATATTTCACCTCGATAAGTTTTTTTTTTTACTTTTTATTATTTGCCGCGTGTAGACTTTAATTTCAGCTCACGACAATCCCCTTGCCCCGGGGAAATATAATGGTATACATAATATAGACTACTACCACGTAAATGGGTCTTTTTTTCTTTCCATCATCCCTTCTCTAACGTCTTCACACACACACAAACACAATATGATTGTACATCGCATGCATACATATATATTATATATATATACATACATAAAAACAATATACATATAAAACACGTATACACTATATACATAATATAATATATATATAAGACTACGGCGCAACGGCGGTCACGAAAACATATAATTCGATAAGTGAAAATATCGACTGGCCCCTGCTCTACTACCACCACTGACACCGCTGCCCCGGCAAAAGCACTTAGAAAAAGAACAATGAAAAAACATAATCCAATCCATTCGCTTAATAAATTAAAGGGCGCTGACGGTGTTTTTTTTATACTTCTAAAAGCCTATACAACGTCGTTTTGGGCGTAATTCGTTTGGATCCATTAATATTATTGTATTCTCTATAAATATATTATATACATAAATATAACGTTATAAGTAAAATCTAAGGCACGAAGTTGCATTTGTCTTATGAATGTTAGTATTAATGATTTAAAACAAACATAACTTCAAAAATGAACGATGTCGACTTTTTTAACAACGAGTTGATTTTAGGAGAAAAAAATAGAAGTATTAAATAATAATTTTTATACATACTCAATATATTATATACATATATATAATAATAATATGTATATTTCTTTAATAGAATGTATAAGGTCGAGAATATATTTAAAGTGTGGGTAGGTACGTCGTAATACGTTTAGGCGCATCGAATCAAGTAAGTCATAAAAAAAAATTACGAACGATTTAAAAACGTCAATTCGTCGAGATAAATAAGCTATAAAAACAGATTGGTCAATAACGATAAACAACGAATACTATACAGAAAGAAAGTTGCGCGCGTATATGACGAGTATTGCAATCAATTTAAGGGCGTGCGAGCAATCCCGCTGCAGAAAAAAAATAAAATGAAATAAACCAAAAAGGGGGACTGCCGCACAAGTTGATTGACTTAAACGCAGCTTTGTTCTTTTAACCACGGAACACACAGCGTGTAGTCACACAACGCGGAAAACCACACATTACGTGTATATGTATATATTTATATACCTTTACGTATAGTACCTACAAGCGAAGGTATACAAAATGAATGCATGTGGATTTTTTTAGTATTTTATTCAGCGGGCGAGGTAAAGAAAAAAATGCAAAACCGTACTGTTTACGAGAGGAGGAGGAAACGTGACTTGAACAGTCAAGACGGATTTAATGGAACTTTTCCATTGCGCCGTCGACGATATAAAACCCCTGGCTATATTATAGGTACAATATATATATATATATATATATGATGACGATGATGGTGCGCTCGTGCAACGGAAGACCCGGGGAGCAAATATTCATTTTCGATCGAAAAAAAAATCCCAGGTGTCGTATTATATTATTATAATGTAGATGGTGTAATAAAAACATAGTCAGCTATTTTTTGAAGTGTCGGACATAAGAAGAAAAAAGTGCGTCGTTTACTTACCGCGGAATGCATTATTATCATTGTAAAAGCGTTTGCCAACTTTACTTGTACACTTACCCAATTCTGAAAACAAAAAAAAACAAAAAAATCTCATTAATACATTTGTTTTGGATATAGCTACGTGGTATTTCATAACCATTAATAAATTATTCGAAAGTAATCAATTTTAATTAAAAAAAAAAAATAATAATAATAAAAATTGGTAATCATTTTCGTTTTTTTTCTCTAAAGTAGCACCAGCAGTAGGTATATATATTATTATTATGAGGTCTACAACACTATATGTACAGCGTAAGTAGTTGAAATGTAGGCGTGGTTATGGCCATGACGTAAGATAACAATCGCACTTGTTTCCACCATAGGACCACCGCGTTTTGTTCTATGTCTATATAATGATGGGCGTTGTTGTTTAACGCTATAGGTATAACATAATTATTACCGTTATATTGTATATATAGTCGATATTCGAATGCGTTTGTACTGCCGGCCGCACCATACGCAAATCGTCAACGCGTACTGCACAACGGCAGTATGCGAACGAACAAGCCCACAACGACAACAACCACAATCAAAACTTAAATCTTATGTAAATACCTAATTAGGCTAAAACGCACACATATATATAAATACGCGTATATTTAGATCCACGGGTATATACGTGTGCGTGTGTATCTCGGAAGAAATGTAACAACAATTTGACCCTTGCACCGCGTCGGACGGTTATATCGTGCGGCGAGAAGAGCGCCTGTCAGCGTCGGAATATCGACATGCCAGTACCGCCGGGGCGGCCGTTTCCATTGACCGTTTCGACGCAGCGCGGCGTATTAGGATACTCTCAGTCGAAAAGGTCAAAAAAACCGAAGGAAAAATGTATACGTGGCGACTCAATAACATACAGTCGACGGCTAAAGGAATGTTGTCAGATCCAGATGTTATTTCAGTTAACGTACAGAGCACTGTGCCGTGCCGTGCTGTTACAGTATCCCGCCGCGTTTTCTAAATCCCATAGGTTATACTTTCGTTTTCTCAATGTTGAATGTTTCCTCTTCTCTTCTTCTTGTATTCTCTTTCTGGCGATGAGTTGATGGGTCATGTAGATAACGTTTGGTTTAACAATTATTATCATCATCCCATCGACTGTTGTACGACTATACATACACACACTCACACATAAATATATAAATATATATATATATATATATTTATGTATACATCGTATAATGCATATATTTTATATAAATAAGAGGAATGCAGCAACGTTCGAGTCAGTTCAAAAAGAATTTCTCCCACATTTTACATAACAAACCAAGTAAAATAATAAACTAAACGAAAATATATGTTTTGTCTCTTACACGGAATGAAGAAATTGTGGAATAACAAAGACAACGGGACCTCTCAATAAAAATCGTTCTCCTATATATAGAAAACCAAGTTCTGCATACTCGTCCGACACCTTATAATAAAGCCAATGTATGTGTGTGTATAATATTTGTAAAACCAGTTTACAAGTCTCATGTTCGTTGTTGTCGTCGTCGTCGTCTCTTATATATACGCTCACATTTACATTCAACTGTTTGCATATTATATTATATATGTATGTGAGTGTGCGTATAAATATATATAGTTGCGGTTTTTTCTCTCTACTTCTCCGCCGTCATTTTTAAGCAGATAAATGTGTGTGTGTAATGTGTATATACTATATATAGGTATATTTTATTTTACGGTGCACATATTGTATATTATATTATAATATTATGATAGTACAGTCTCAAACATATTGTCTTCTGTTTACAGAGTTTTTCGAAAATACCACCTGTCATGCGAGTACCTATGTATTATGATAGTCATTGGTGTTGTTCAGAAAATATGCCAAATTCCTAAATCTAATAATATAGCAATATACAAAATGTTCAATATAAGAGCGCACAAAAAAAAATTCAAACAACCGTTACATCCACTATACAAATTATATTACTTTCTATCTCACCCCACCCCCTCTCACACACACATACTCTACATATTATCATGTATTTATTTATACATAGTTATACATACAAATAAATAAAATTATGAGAGAGGACACGGAAAAACTAAAAACATTGTACAGCGAACGCGATTATTCGGCGCGGGTTATCCCTCCACTGTACAACCGGTTATGCGATATAATTTATTTCAAAAAATTAATTCGTTTCGTTTTTTTTATACTTCTTACCCATGTATATATATTTTTTTCCCTGTTCATTCCATTTGATATTATGTTTTTAAAACGTCGTTCCCCAGACGTCTACGAAACGACAGGTGTTCCCTCCTAATACACACACACACACATACGCGCGGGCGAGCACACATACACACACACACACACACACACGCATGCATGCGTACATACATATATACATATACACATACGTATAACACACGTCAACAGACACAATGGGTCTCGCGTATAGTAGTTATGTTAATGTGTGTCCAATGATAAATCGGATTTTAATATATTCCTGGATTTGCTGTTGTTCAAGAATGTCAAACGAACGCCCGTTGGTTCCCATAGGATCTTTTTATTTAAACACAAAATTAAAAGAATTATTTACTAAACTTGATATTATATGACTCATATTAAGTATAAACTCACAATCACACTGCGACGACGGCAATGTCAAAAATTGATTTAATTCACATTCCATGTTAATAATTATTAATCTTTTCAAACTAATAATATTCATCTGAGATAGGTATAAATAGGCATAAATGTACCTACCTACTACTGATATAAGTTAAAATACGAATACGCACCAATCAAAAATAGTGTTATTATTATTATTATGAGATGCGGTAACATAAGTATTTACCATGTCCTACTTACAAACACACGTGGTAAATTTATTAGTCCTTACAACATAATGACCCCGGGTTTATGGTAAAATAAATAAAAGTCAAGGTCGCGGCATACAGTGTAAAATTATTATGACTTACAGAACACCAACGAATCAAACGAATAACTTTTAGTATTTTTTAGTTTTTTACTAATTTATAATGATAATATTATATATGCGGTTTAGAGCACGTTGTTAGTTAATTATTATTCTTGAAATGTTATACTCTTCCCTTTCGCGTATAGAAATATAAGCTAATATATAAGCCGCTATATCATATTTCAGCATCTCATAATACCCGGCACGAGGCTCGATTTTTAATTTAACTGTATTATAGATCATTGCCGTCCGTATAGGTTATAATAATATATTATATTTAATAATAATAAAAATCAAAAAAATCGTCGTCTATAATTATCATAATGTATAACATACTATTACTAATACAGCTAGTGTGTGTATAAAAAGTAAAATGTCTTTTTATTTTCTGATCATATATATTTTCTAGTATATTTTTTTTTCACATATAATTTTTTATTATTTTTATCGTCATTATTATTGATATAAATATAATAATACGCAAGTTTTTTAATATTCTACGGTTTAACGCGGTTTTCCTCCGAAGAATGCATGAAATGACCATCATGTGTGTAACATTGTATACGTACCACACGTTATAATACATATTATATACCTACAGTATAATATAATATTCTGTACCTCTATACATATGTATAATGTATATATACACGTATACACATCATCATCATGTACACGATTTTTTTTTCTATTATCTAGGACTTTTTTCATTCTTATTATTATGATTCCTGATTTTTTTTATAGAAATTTAACAGCTATTTTTTTATTTTTTTTTTATTATTATTTTTTGCTCATTGCTTTCCCTCATATGTGTGCGTGCGCGCCCGAACGCGTGAGGATATCTAAAGACGAAACTGGCGCGGTTGCGTTTTTTTATTGACTACGAACCAAACCTGTCGCGTAACGAATTATTATTATACTTTAAATATTTTATATATGTATATATTCAATATACACAAGTACAAATTATAATAGTTTCTATATCATAAGCGCGTATAACACGTCGTTGTTAACGTCATAATCAATTTTATTATTTTTGCAAAAATATTTCTAGTTTTTTATAAAACGAGTATAATATATTTAAATCGACAATATACCTACATATTTTTATTTTCTCCATTTTCCACTTACTACGCGCGTGGACTTATTTTAAATAATTTTCATACGGTAGATCTTGCAATATTATATAGATACTTCATATTATAATAAATTCCTATCTCATACTACAGTTTAGTCCAACTGGCAGACTGGAAAATCGAATTTCATTACATTAGGTCGTTATAATCTACGGAATACTCTTAAAAAGAGTAAGAATTAGAATTACAGCGGTTCGAAACAAATTGATTTAATATAGAGTTCATTAACTACGCGTGCCTATATAGAGTTATAAAAGACCAAAATAATTTGTCAACTGTGGTAATATAATAATTAATACCATACCGAAGATTAAAAATACAATCATGTAGATAATTTTATTCAATGTTAACTACTTTGATGGATATATTGTACGACAATCGCCTGCAAAACGAATAATATTTATCGGTATACCCTAACTTCATTTAACGACAACGCGCGGCGACAGCATTTAACATGTAATGCAATGCAATGGTAGTTTTAATAAAAATAAACACCGTGGTGAAGGGGAAGATGGCATTACAACCGTTTACTATTGTGTATATTATATAGTCCCGAAATTCGTGTTGTTGATGGCGACCACGATTATGCAAATTCTATACTCGAAAAGAATGAAAGGAAATAATACAGCTGTAATGTACTACGCAGGCAGCGCGCACAACGCGTACATAACAATATTATAATATATTATAAAGGGAGAGCGAAAAAATTGATATCGCCTGATTCTGTGTAATAAAGATTTATGCACATTATTAAAATTATATATTTAAGCGAATAAAACTTTTGTATAATACAGTCCGAAGGAAAAACTATAATGATTATTGATTACCAACTGAAAGTCGAGTGTTCGAGATAAATTTGAACATGTTATAGTATACATTATGGCGTATAATTCCGCATGCAAATATTGCGTATAAAATCTGTGGCGGAAACTTTAAAACAATGTAGTCAGCGGCGATGGCAGCGACGGCTTTGAGCGTATACAATTATTAAATAGCGTTTCAATTTATGTATAATAATTTCAACGTTCACCGGCGGGGTTAACGAATATAATCCCTGAAGAGCACACCCGTAAGATTACAGTTTGTCGCGCGCACGCTGAATTCTAAAAAGGTGGTGGTGAATGTGGCCACCCTTCGCCCCGCGAGAAACACCACTGCGACGATCAAATTTATAAGTGAATCGTTTTTACGACGTTTTTCCGACGACGACCCTGCCGTATGTATACGTATATATGTATATAATAGTCGCATAAATATTATTACCATTATTGTTATTATTATTATATTTTAGAAGGAGAAGAAGACGACGTGACTTTTGTTAAAGTATCCCACTGATCTGCACCAGGATCGGCATCAGCCACAGCCACCGTCGCTTATTCCTACCTGCCTGCCTGCCTTTCCTACCTGGGTGGTTTATTTACACTTTTTTTTTAAACATATATACCTATACATATATGGATGATAGATATAATATAATATAATATAATATATATTTTCCCCGAACCAACGGTTTAATCGGTCGGCTATGTGCCCATATGCGTCCCGCTGTTTCGTGTTATTGGAGCCCCCCATCGAGTTTGGCAACGAACACCACCGGCCCCAGCACCAGCGTGCACCACATCATGTATCTATATTCCATCATGCAGTGAGAGAGAGAGAGAGAGAGAGAGAGACCAGCGGTGCCGCATTTATTATTATTATTACTATTATTATTATTATAATACTCTGTGGCGCACGACCCGTGCATTTTTATACGTCACTAAATACTTTGTATCGGACACACAACGAAGATGACTGCTGGTTATTTCTATATAATGTAATTGTTGTGGTAGGAACAATTTTTTTGGAATTTCTTCTTCGCATCGACCCAAACGGTCGTGTTCGTTGTTGTATTGGAGACGCTCGTACAAAAAGAACTATAGAGGAACGTTCGTTGTTAGCATGTGCGTGTGCGTGCGTGTGAGTTGTGAGCATCGCGCTCGCACACAAAAACCTTTTTGTCCCCTATATAGTCGTTGTTCGGCGTGCAGTTCTCTTTCGGTGCAAGACCGTTTGAAAAGTAATTCGACCAAAAATAAATTCTTTGGCCAAACAACGGTACAACCTTTTTTTTTATTTTATCGTTTATTTTTCCCCCTCGACATTTGATACGTCTAAAAATTACATTTACAATGCAAGGGATGAATTTCACAAGATTCAAATATTATTATATTTATCATTATATCATTATTATTACCGATTCATTCCCGTTTAACTTTTTTTTGTCCAAGCCAAAATAAACCAAGCAACAGCGGAGAAATAGAATTATTAATTTTATTTAAACTAATAATAATCAGAAACAATAGGCGGTAGATTATCTCACAGCCAGCCAGCTGTGCTCACGACAAGCTTATACACACACACATACACACACATACGCACGCACAAGCCAGCCACATAACAAAAATGGCCGCGTCGCCTCGGGGTCATTCCACAAACACACACACAAGATAGTCGTAGCTGCTGCATCATCATTTAAGCGCCCATCATCATCATCACGATTGTGTTTAAGGATATAATATATATACGTATAACATTAACCACAGAGCAGTTATTATTGTTGAATAATATTCTGCATGAGAAGATTGAAATTCCATAGTAAAGCTTACGATGTACAATCAATGTATATACTATGTATAGGTAGGTGCATATAATAAATAAACTAAACAAAAACACTTTGGTTTTTTTTATTTTTTAAATTAAGATTTGTTACACTTAATAAAATGATAACAATTTAATAGCAAATTCAAATGCTGGAATAAAAAATAATGATTAAATATTTTTCTTCTTTAAAAATAATATAATAGGTAGGTATTTGCCTTATTTACGGTCGTCTTTTAACAGAATCATCCATAAAAAAATAATGACAATGATTATCTTTGTTTTTAGATTAATGTTTTGTTTACATGCATCATTTTGGTTTGACAAAAACAACGGTGATAAAATTAAGAACAATGAAATGAAAAAGGGGTAAAACTTTAAGTGCATAAAATAAAAAGCACCAACTGAATCCTTTTGTTTTCGTTATTATAATAGGTATAAGTATATAAGAAAAATAAAATAAGAACTTGTTTAGTACAAACTGGTAAATAATTAATTTATTAACGAATTTCGATATGATTAAACGAGTACTGTCACGTTACTTTAACAAGAACCCAAGACATTCAAGAATATTTTACTTGGTGTAGTGATTTTTAATATAAACCTTCGAAAAAAATAGGGAAAAACGCCGGAATAGTATTATAGTCGTATAATGGCATTAAATAATATATTGTATTAAAAATGTGCAGAGGCAGGTATACAAAATAATAACAAAAGGCAAGACATTTTTGTCGAAAGGTAAGTAAGCAGCTCCTACCTCTATACCTTCGCCTTATGTTCGTGTGTGCTTGTATATTATGTCGTATGTGCTGCAGTATTCGAGTGTGTGTGAGTGAGTGAGTGTGTGTTATGTGCTTCTCTTTCTAATGAATACACGTCATAACAATAGGGTCTCCTCCACTAGGTAAAAATGTTCTTTTCATACGATATAATATAATAGTGGAGCCATTGCATTGTCAGATAGCCTTATATATCATTAAGAATAATATAATATAATATTCAAACCGGTAGGTACAATATAATATATAGAGTTCCATTTAGAGAAACGTAGTTTTTATACTTTTCAATGTAGAATATCTTTTAAATTGTATAATATACAATATTTATATATTATAATAATATAATATTAAATGTATAAAAAATATTATATTTTAGTACCTTCGATCTACCTACTCATTCATATTATCGTTTAATATTTGTTTTAATGTTGTGTTATGAAGGTTTTCATCTTATAATATATTATAATCAGTATAAAGAATAAAAGGTGTCATATCCCCGCTGTTTTTCATTCTGAAATCGCATCCCAAGGGGAACATTTGACGGCAAGGAAAGATGTTGATAGAGGAGGAATAAAACGACAATAATAAAACGAAAAAAAAGACCGACGAAATAAGCTCAAGCGAAACATTATTTTTCCCCTTTAGAAAGCAAAAAATGTGTGATAAGACTTAGTGACTTTAGGGGGAGGTGAAAGTAATTAGATCACAAATTTCAAGAAAAACGTGGTGGTTATTTTCCACCCGCCCATCCTTGATCTCACGTGGCCAAGCCACCACCACCACCACCATTGCCTCTGCATAGAATTCTCATTTAATCCCGCGGGAGACAAGTGACAGGGGTGGCTGCGTACTAAAAATACTTATCAGTAAATAAAGAAAAAAAGAGGCCAACATCATCTTACTGCTGCTGCGAATATCATTATTTTTTTTTTTTTTTTTTATTACTATATTTTTTTTGTGCAACAAAAGCAGTAACAACTAATGAGTATTAAATATATAAAACTTTAACAAACCAAACCCGTCAAAAAAAAATATATTTGAGCCTGGGTTAAAATAAAATATAATATATGTCTTTTATTGACGCAACTAATATAAAGAAATAACTAATATACGCCGACATCCGAGCACTTAACCACGTTCGAGAACTGCAGATATATAATGAAAATTTCCATTGTTAGAATACCACTATATATGCATACAAGTACATAACATTTTAAATCGAAAAAAAAAAGAAAAAATTGTAATATTAAAGTTTGTCGTGATAAAATGATTTTTCAGTATTACACCAAGTCCCATATATATGCGCAACGAAGACAAAACTTGAAATTATGAAGGCGTCACTCCTGCCGCTTCCATCGTCGCCATAAACTGGCGGCAGTACTAGTATTAAGACAGCAACCGAACTGCAAAGCGAGCAGAGAGAAAACCTTTTAAGAAGATGGGAAAGTTTGTTTTCCCACTGCGGCGTCTAAAAGTTTCCACCACCTTCCTCCTTTTATAGCAATATCAAGCAGCAACATGTGAAATACTCTCAAAACCACCCCTTGTCCCTGTTGAAAACAGCCACTAAGATGAGTTTAAGTTAAACCTTTAATATTACATCGAAATTATTTTACGCTTTTCTGCTTTTAGGTAGACAGTAGTACTAGAGTTGTTGGTATTTCAACGGTGATGTGTCGGAACGTATTAAACGGCTGAATGCTCAACTTCTTAACATAAAACGAAATTTATTTAAATAACAAACAATATGATACTATTGCTATTTTAATTTATTGTTATTTTTTTTAAGAAATCGATGTCCAGAGTACAAAAATTATGTTAAATTAAAAACGTAAATGTATAATACATTATTTTTACACATAATGTAATAAAGACAATCCGTCTTGGCCAAATTAACATTTTGAGAAATCGAAAATATTTAGAACTATATCTAATAACAAAAACTATTGTAGACTAATTTAAGTAATAATTGATATTAATAGTTTTTTTAATGAAATGATTAAAATATGTAACTTATAATTTTGTTTTCACCATTTTCAGAATGGTGTAGGTACATAAATTGAACGAATATTTAAAATTTTATTAAGTGTAACCGCATAGTGACCATATAAATATATGTTTATAATTTTAATTATTTGGCTGTTTAAATGAAGTTAACTTAGTTAAAAAATAATATTTTATTTGAATACAATTATACTTAAAATATTTAGTTCTACAAATTCTACATATCAAAATATAGTTATGACACTTTATTTATAACATATCTATGTTAATCTCCTTATATACGAGTATATCATAGACACCACACGCTGATAATGGCCGACATAAAAATAACATCAATGTATAAGATTGTATATCGTAGACGATTATCGAAATAAACGGTCATAATAGTATGATAATATTCTGGTTGTAGGGATTGTCCCCATCCGTATAATAACAACAAGGACACACGCAGGACAAACACTCAAGATGATGGCACTTGAACAACGTATGTGTCCAGGCTCAAGTGACATACACGCGTAGGTAAACATGTAACTATACAATAACGTTTCGTAGGGGTTCAAAAACTCCCTAGATACGGGACGAAAACAACGCTGCAGTGGCGCCTCAAATGTTATTTGTATTTCTGTTAAGTGATATTTCTAACCATACAAAATAATAATAATAATAATAATATTAATAATAGAAATTAAGCATTCGTCACTTACCAGGATCGCCGTGGTCTAGACTTTGCTGTGAGCCCGGTTGCTGTGACATCGGCCCAGGCGTGCCTCCCGAACCGGGAGATCGGTCATCGTTCCCGTGTCCACCGTACGATAATGAAGACGAAGGTGGTCTCTGAAATAAAAAAATGACATGTGTGCATTAAAGAACGTGTCGTTGTATTGCTATGTGTGAGTTTTCTGAAAAGTATAAATAATCAATAGGTATATACGTGTACATACGAGACAAATTTTAACAGTGTAATGGAGTAATATGTTTTTCGTGGAAGAAAACCACTAACAAATGTATACAAAAACCGCCACCGTCGCAATATAATATTTAGTTTCACGGTTTCCCATGGGATCAAATACGACGATCTTTCCTTCTTCCTATACTTTTACTACTTAATCGTATGATAGTACTACTACTGTTGCAACTGCCGCCCCAAATGTAACCTTTTTCTGCTTCCCTTACTACATTTCGTAATGTTTCCTCATCGTTGTAGGGAATACCATCCTCTAAGGGATAATATTCTCATGCCCTCTCTTACATACACACGACGTCCTAGTGACCCTAAAATGTCAATAATTCTTCATATTTCTTTTTATTACTATTATTTGATTAAATATTAATAACCGTTACTGTCATTATAATATAAGACTAAATCAAATTATAAAAACTTAATTAGAGCTAACGTCCTCTCTCTCCCTTAACAACCAACAAAATTAAAAAATATAATATAGTAATTGTATTTAAATTATAATAAATAATATTTTTTACTGTACACATTGTAACATAATTTATTATCTTATCGCAGTCAAATATTTGTTATAATATGTATGAGTGTTTATTGTTTACTAACGACTGACTACTATATAAATGAACGTTGGGGAAAAGGTATTATAACACCCAAAGCAATCGTCGTAAAATAAATAATGATTTTTTTTTTTTTATTATTATTTACAGAGTACACAGATAAAACAAAAATCCATCCATTTACCTTGCTACTGCTGTTGTAGGGATATCCTTTTTTACTTTTTACATTTTTTTTTTTGTCATGATGTTATTTTTTGATAACTCAGTATGACGACAACATATTTATTTAATTTTGTTTTTCTATAAGGTTTATACCGGTAGTATAAGCAGTATGTAGATACGTATATCTAGGAAAATGATACTAAATCCGGTTTTCTTCGGTTAGTGTTTTTTAAAGTAACATATTATAATGGATTTTGCATGTACTCGTGATCTCTGTCGTTATATAAGGTGTACCAGGTTATGTGGGCGCGAATGAAAATAAAATAACAGCTAGCTATTCAACGATTATTATGAAACTAAACAATGCCGTCACTTTTACATAAATTGAGTCAATTATATCATTGATATAGCCATTACATATAATATATAATATATATTGTGTATAGAGAAACGATTTAAATATTTTTTACCACCCATTACATTAATATGATAATAATTATTAATATTTTAGTATCTATGCACCTGAACACATTTGTTGGTGTTAAGGTTTGGAAGACTTCATTATTACTATTTATGCTATAATATTCGATTATATCACCATCTTACCCACATTCACGTTTGTTTTTTGCTTGCTGAAACCATTGTCGCCTTCAAGGCGTATAAGCGTGTCCAATTATACACTCTTTATAATAAATAATAGTATTACTCGCACATACACAACAAAACTACAAGTGATTTTTGTTAGTCTGCAGTTAGTGAAGTTAAATACCATCAGTATACGCGCATGTATATATAATTATGTAATTATAATTCAACATAATATCATAATGGCAACACAAGTGGTATATTATAAAAATTACGAAGATTGCGTGCGTTCTTCTTGGCACTTTGTGGTGTGACGTGAAGTAAAGACTGCGAATGAGGGAGAGAGGAGGAGGGATGAGGATATACAGTAAAGGCGGAAACGGCAATGTGCACACATGTCGATAGATTTTTAACACGCGGGGTGTTCAGCACACCCACGAACCGTATAGTAATTTCTTGTAACGCCGACTATGTGTTTCCGTTACATTCTGCCAAATATATACATGTTTTATTTTTTTCAGAAATAACGAGAACCATACATACATTTATCTGGCTATATTCTCTCACTCTCTTTATCACACAAAAACATACACACACGCACACACACAAGTAGTTTACCGGACATTTTTAAGGGTTAGACTAAACGAATTCCCAGGTGCATATTTACTTCCGGCATATTTTAAGTATTATTATGTAGAAAGAATGAATTTGCCATGACTGCCACCAGCTTACCAACGACGAGAATTGTTTAAATTTTTTCATTTCATATAGAACGACGGCGGCAGAGGATTGTGAAAAACGAAAGGGTCTATTCCGTACCAACAGTGTAGACTCTGCTTCCGGTCTTTTCATAAACCCTCCCACACATGCGCGCTTTAGGCAAATAATATGATATATTAAAAAGAAAAAACCGCAGGATTATTTTATTTTCGATTGACGACAGGAACTGTAAAAACATATTTCATTTTATATACTATGCTATTGTCTTTGTGCGAGTTGTCGGTTCACTGAGACCATTGTTAGTTTTTTTCGTATCCATATTTTTTTTATTCCATAAACCACTTTTGTCCGAGCTAGACTAACTACCACAGCAATTTTATTATAATGTATGAAATTCGTACTTTATAAGGAGACAACCGGTTTAAAATAAGCAACGGCCCAGACCAATAAACAGCATTTAAATGTTTAAATTGAATTTCCTTTCCTTTATTATAGTATAGTATACTTTCAAAGCTAATGTGAATATGCAAATTACCAATAGGGTTTTAATTTTTAAATACATTTTATGGACATATTGTGTTTGCATAAAAATTATACAAATATATAATAAGTTTTTTTTGCCATTGCTCTTATTTCCATAAACGTCAATAATTAGCATTTACAGAGAGCTCTGAGAAAATTACGTTAAAGCATAAATTATACAAAAATATTGACCCACAAATGTACTGAATTGTTCAGTGTCATTGAAGGCATTATTGTTTCAATTCTAATTACATGGACTGTTCAAGGCGAAACGAGTCTAGTGACAATTTCAATACTTTTCAGGAAGCGATAATAAAACGAAAAAATTGTAATAGTTGATAATTGAATAGCGCCGCACTCCCGCAGTCATAAACCACTAAATTAGATACTCATATTTTGCTGGAAAGAGACAATTATCGGTTATTTTTATCTGTCGCATTGCTTAAACCCTAAATTTCACTCAGCTCCTAGCCACCCACACTCCACAGTCCTACAGGCTCGGAACAGTCAAGTATTTTGTCGAGGTTATCCTTACTCGAGCGCACAGAGCATTTATTATATGTTTTATTTTTATTTTATTTTATTTCAACTATACAATTATCTACCTATATATTTTGTATAATAACACCAGCATCAATTATTACGTTATGTAGAGTCAACAAAAACCCATGGTATTTTCTTGTATACAGACATGCCTTACCAAAATTACCGAGATGAAAAAATAATAAAAACGGCGAGTGTTATAGAACACAATCATGTTTCACTCGTCTTATACCCTGTTTTATCCTTCGTATCTGTACACTTTGACAACTCAATTCTACCATACATATACGCAGGTCTCACGGGTATTGCAACTGCTACTTATGAAAATTTTATGAGTTCGGTGGTCTGCTGTGCGCCGTTTGCTTCTAACTAGACATATATCCGTCGTGGTCGCGTAGTTGCAGTATACATTTTTCATGGTCGTTCGGTATTCTGTTTTTTACACCACGGCAGGCGTTTGCTCTTGCCAAATTAATGATTGACACTCGGCGCGTTGTGTGTAAGTATAATATAGTAGGTATGTACAAACCCGCTATCGTTTCTTCTTTTCTTTTTTCCGGTTTCTTTTGCAGCTAGTGCTTTTCTATATCTACCTCTCGTGCCACGTATATGAATTATTTAATGCCCGCAGTTGTAAAATTCACTCAGTCCGTGATGCGTAATCGAAACAGAGAACCGAAGGGGTGCTGCCTAATAGTTTGATAAACACGTCATGTACTTTACCACGCAACTCTATGTTGTTGTTTTTTTCCTTTCCTGTTTCCAACCCTGCCGTCTTTCACTGTTTATGCTCCGTGCACCGAGATTTAACTAAATAAGTTATAATATCATCCACACGCGTTTTTTCTTTTAATATCGTTGAATAAACAACACTGCAATATGTTCTCGACGGCGAAAAAGCAGTTTTTACCGTCATATATAATATATTAATATATTAATATACTTCAGGAGAACAGAAAAAAAACACTAAAGATATAAATCTATATAGGTAATATGATTGAAAATGTGTGTAAATTAAATTTTGGTATAAGTATAATTTCTGTATTGTATGCAGGGGATGAATAGTAATTATAAATTATAATAATAATAATCACGATTAACCTAAATATTACCGAGTGAAATATAATATCACGCGGTGTCATAAACAACGGGGAAAAATAATAATAATAATAAATAAAAATCCTCGACAAACGCTAGAATATATATATAAACAAAAGTTATAGTCGGTATATGGGCGGAGGGTTGGCCGGCCGACCGGCGCGTGTCCACCGTCACCGCTGTCAGTCGCAGAGCACAGGCAGACACGTCCGTTGCAGACGCGCAGCAGCCACGGCAGAAATAAATAATAATACAAATAATTCTTTGGCTACACGCGCGCGCGTGCCACGTACATGCTTACTTCCTGCCTCCCCGCGAGAGCAATGTTTTCCCACACACACGCGCGCTTCCTCGCACAAACACACACAAAAATGCACATATCGTGTGCTGAGAGAAAAAAGCACGACGTGTACGTATATACATGTATAATAGTGCCGCCGCGGTGTAATGTCAAAACGGCCAATATATATGTATATTGTGTTGTATATAATATATATGCACAAAACAAAACGCGCCTGTTTCGGTGGTCCAAAACGCGTGGGGCGGGCTTTTTCTCGTTTTTTTCCCTTGCATATTGTTTTGTTTCACCACCACGTGTCCGCGTGTGTGCCAACGCACACACAAACTCCAAAGACTGACACCAGAATAATGTTGTACCTTCACACAATGTAATACCACTGTCGTGTCCTATACCGCGGCGGTGACCTCAGGTTTCTCCCTTCGTCAATGGCCGTGCAAATTTTCACGTTACAATAATACCAACATGCATCACCGTCGTTCGCAGTCGACACTTGAGACGACGGGGAGGATGATAGAAGAAGAATAAAGACCCAATTTCAATATAGTGGTGCAGATTTTGAAGAATAAACGATAAATCTTCATCATCCGACCACGAAATATATAACATAAGGATGAAGTGAAAAGCAGTGTGGTGCCTAATAATATCAGGATCTCAATAGGTCTTAAACGTATTATTGGTAACTACTCGCATTGTTTTTCAAAGTTCCAAAAATTGAAAAAAAAATATCACCGTATTAACGGGTTAGCGGCGTCGTGGTAGAGAGAAAATATATCATTGCATTAAATGTATTCGTTGCGCCAGTTTACATGCAAGCTATGCGACAACGGCAAATATCGTATTATTATTAGCACAGCTGCTGCGACGATGGAATCTATATTGACACGGAGATACAGACTGAGCGAGCGAGCGCGCGCGAACAAATAACGCGCGTCGTTCTGGCGGTTGATTAATATTTCGACGGCATTGCCTCCGCCACCGCAGCCGCTCACGCAAGTGTTGTGTTAAACGCTCGTAAATAATATTAACACAGTCGTGGTTGGTGAGTGGTGTGACACGTGAAAAAAATCTGAAATAACGAATCGTTGTTTGTTTACCGGGGTGTACTATGTTATTAATTTTGGAATTTGTCTATTCGAGCAATAATAATTATCGTTCTTTGTATTTTTCTTTTTTCGTTTGTCAACGCATATTATTTATCGTCGATTCGTATATACAATCGTATTACACATTATGTGCGCACAGACGCCATAATCACGTGTTGGTCGTGTACGCGCGGTACATTCGAATCGTTCGAAATCCAAGATCGATTAAAACCGCACAACCACCTGATCCGCGCCACGTCACGGCTGCGTTATATATACATTAATTTTTTTCTTTAATCGTTCAATTAGTATACACACATATAAAATATATATCGACCAGTTGAGCGATATAATGGGAAACGCCAAATAAGAGATTGATCTCGACCGTATATACAAACATCTGCAGTGCCAGCAACGCATTCCTGTACATTCTTCATTGTTGTATAGATCACACCGCCGGCATAGCGACCAGCTATCACCAGGACCGATATATATAAATACATCAGCTGTATGCTTATATAGCGCGCCGTCGTTTTTCGAATCATCATTGTTTTTAATTGCTGCCGATGCGTTGTGCATTTTTTCAACGACCCAGTCTACTACCTGCACATACACATACTATTATACACACTGTTCTCTTTTGTAAGTGGTGTCCGCGAACTGTTGAATTTTTTTCATACACATTTTTTTCACTTGGTATGGTACCACATTTTGCAGAAGTGCGACTGCCGGCTAAACAACTGAAACAATTCTCAACTACACGTCTTCATTTTATTGATGTGACATTGGATTTTTTTCCTCTCGTATCGTCGCTACTTTACACACGAATATAATAATATGGGTACTGGTGGTAGCCGCTCTCCGTTACCTAACACTGCAATTATGACGGTTTTAACAATATACACGCTTAACAAATCGATTAACGACTAAGACGCTGACGATAGAAGCACTATAATATTATAACCATTTAGAAACTAGTTTTAAAATGTATCATACGCATGTAATCTGTACAAGCACTTACTTATATTTAACACACTTAAATTTTTTAAAAACTAAACAATGGCATGTTTGATTTTCAGACGACACCGCTGCTGTTGTTGGTCCAAAAATAACGAAAACAACAACCAACAACAATGATAAATAATAAATAAACTCTAGTATGTGTATATGTGTGTTTGATACGTGTGCACGCTAGGGGAGAGAAATAGGCGCTACGACCGATTTCAATATACCAGCGGCACCAAAAAAAAAATATAAATAAAAACCGAAAATAAAAAAGAAATAACCGTATGAACGCGGTGCATAATTTAGGGTAAACCCCGCACAACCGACACGCCATCGTCATCGTTTTGAGGGGCAGGACACACCATATATATACACTATACCGAGTAATAAAATATTTAAACCTCTGCAGGTACCTACGTATATATATATATACAACTAACTTTCGGTGAATTGAATTAAAAACTTTGCATTGTCACGAAAAGTGTTGACTAAAAATATTATTACTATATTTTAAAGAATAATTATATAGAACGAAAATAGAATGGCCGAACTGTTGTTTTCAAAAAATATATACAATTTATTATACGCCTATATAGGTAAAGGTACCTGGAACGTTATATTATTATGATGAGTATATAATTTCATATTTATCACGTTACCGCCTGCGCATTGATTATATTCGTTTAACCGAACGTATACAATTTAATGCAGATTACAGTGTGTTCGTGTACTATTTGTATACGATGACTGCCCTGGCTGCTGTTAAAAAGACATTACACGCGCGCGCGTAGACTCTTTAAACGTTTTTTTACTGCCGATGTTCCTACATATTATTATGTTGATGGTATTATATCGTGACGACCTCAGTTTATCGCTTTATTACTATCTATTTTGCACCGGGTTATGTACTTAATTAAATAATCGAGAGAAAATTGTATATTTTACATTTGGAACGCACACGATAAAAAATATGAGGCTACATTACGTTTATATACTTTATAGCTTATTATTTCTCCCTGAATATACCGGGTTGTATCATATCAAAACTATAATACAGTAGAATAAAATAAAAATGTATAGTTTAAAAAAACAGGCTTGCATCTCTAAAATCAATACAAGTGTCTTGTAAGTTATAATATACACACACATAATATAATATTTAATGGCATACTGCTACAATTAACGTTTCAGAATTTGAATTTAACGTCACTATAGAAATATCTCACCGCAACCCTTGATTAAATATTTTTTTATAATTATTATATTGTGTGTGAGTGCATGAACGTGTGTGTATATGCATACACATATACATAGTGTTGACATATTTAGCAGCTGTTGAATTTTTAAAAATATATACATCACTGTGGCCAGATAGCGTGTTTGTCAGTCCTATACGATGTATACGGTGTGCATATAGAGTGTGTATATACAAAGTCTCGCCTTCGCTTGGTGTTCTTTTTTTGGCATCATCACACCCTTTTCACTAACTATTGGGGGCCTAAAACCGTATGTGTGTTATATATATTTTTCACATAATATATTTTCACACGACGACGATTGCATCAGTGTATGTCTCAAGGGCTGCTGTTAAGCACATATGTTTCCTACATATTACTTACTGATGTTTCCATTCCTAAGATTGAACTCACAAAGTGTATGCGTGTTAAAACTAAAGTAGAAAAAAATAATACCCATAACTTATTATCTGAATTAAAATTAGAATTCGGGCGACATAGTGCAGTTGTTGCACTACGGATATATAAAATTATGAAACGAAAATATGATACAGATCCGGATAATTTATTTCCCAACTATGGTATAACAAAAATAGTAAAATTAATAGTGATGACGTGATTTTCACGAAAACTAAACACTAGCTGGTAAATTAAAGTCGCTCCTACTCGGATAATTATTAAAGTACTCTACTTTAAGGTATTTTAAGGTGCATTTGAACCACATACATAATGAACACGTCTTTTATACATTGAGTGTGGATAAATATATATTATCTATTAAAATGAATACTTTTAGTATACATTTTATGCATATAAATATATCGCTATTAATACATTTGATAAATAATTCATGATATTAAAAACAAACTTTATATTTTATAACACTTCAATTTCTAGTAACAATTATAATTGGTAATTCTTAATATCGGTATATGCAATAGTATATGTACTATGTAGGTACTCATAATACATTTAAGCATTAATATTGAACTACATTTTATTGAAAATAAAAATGAAGTGTATTAATATTTCAGTATGATATGGTTGCGGTCTTAAAAGATTAGTAGGTATTAACTATAGAATAAAATCATCTTTTTGAACAGACTCGGCGCCACTGCCGGTATACAGGTAGTGATAAAAAAATAAATATATGCCGTTAAAAAATGTTGATGTATTATTATTAAGGAATAGTATAGGTAATAAAAACACGACGGACAGCGAAACCCTATAGTTGTCCGCGTCGAGCACATTCGGTTGACTAAGTTAATCGACCGGCAATGGCGATTAACCTAATCGGATTACAGCGGCGGCGACAGTGCATGCGGTATGTAGTGTGCGTGTGTCATGTCGGTGTGCTGGCTGGCGGGCTAGCTGGCTGGCTGGCTGGCCGGGCGGCGGCCGTGCTGCAGCTTGTGTGCCTCCTGCAGTCCATCATGTCGGGGCGTGAGGGCAGGGTTGGACTCGATGGTGGCCGGGGAGAAACACAACGATATATACGCGATATACACGTCTAATTACGCGCGGGGGAAAATATACGCTAAGCGTCGCGCTCCCTTTTATCATTAACTATTGACAACATCTACAGCAACGGCGGCGGCACGACGAGCAATTGAGCAAAGTGAAAAACACCACCGTCTGGCTACAAATCCTATTATGTATGTGTGTGTGTGTGTGTGTGTGTGTGTGTGTATCGGGGTGGATAGACGTGTGCATTTATTATTATTATTTCACTATACCTCCCAGTCCCATGACCCGTTGTGAATTGTTGTACATTATCTAATTAGGTATAGTAACACTGCAGACCAACGTTCGTCACCGCATTATATTACACTAGAGCTTTTTGAAACTGTATATCATTATTATCATAATATTATATTATAGTAGGTATTTTATTATTATTATTATTGTTATGTGTATTATTATCACAAAGAAGCGAGAACGTTATATCGGGCCAAAAATACGCGTAGTGTAATTAATATTTCAGCACGAATGTATGCACGTTTTATTAACTAGTGTACACCGACCTCCGGCTATTACGCTGTATAATAATTATAGGTAAAACGAGTTAAATATTTGGTTTTTAAATATTAATATACTCATTAAAAGAGCTGTAGCACTAAAATTTGGTAAATAGTAGACTTTGTGTTATTTTTCTATGTATACACAAAAGTGTTTGTTTAACATTTTTGCCAAAAAATAATTTTGTATCATTTTTTTTTACTGATACCTAATTGGATTACTATTATTTGGTATTATATATATTATTTAATAGTTGAAAGCAAAAAAAGAACATGAAGTAGAAATGTAATCGCATTGATATTGATTTAGTAGTGTTACAATTAATTTAATTTGAAACTTTGGGTACAGTAATAGTTACACATGTATATTATATATACATTTATATATTGTATTATATAAGTACATAACGGCATTACAATATTTTTACCACTTCAACTGCTTTTCTTAAAAATTTCATTTGCGGGACAGCGATGTCAAAGTAATTGAAATTAATAAAATTATATTTAGTGGTGATGGCGATATAATGAAATAATTCACTGACAACGACGAATAAAAGCGCCGAGAGTCACTCAAACGAAAAAAAAAATGACACACGTTGAGTAGGGCGCACATATAACGAAATTACACCAATATAACAACCACCCTACGAGAGATAGTCCAAAGTTGGGGCACGGAGATTATCATATTACACAATTCCGTGCCATTACCTTTAAGTTATAAATACTTAAAAACGCATTGGTTAACGCACGGCTCGTCTCCGCAGTAGTAGTATGAAACGTACAGCAACCGTCAATAACTGGATGCCCCACACGATTTTATTAAATTAAACCTAAAATTACCGTACGCGCGCTGTATAATATTATATTATACGAAAATCAGATTCGATTACGAGACACTCCTCGTCGGTCCACTGAAACCTGCTGCATATTATAACACCACGCTGGATTTGAGCAATCGGCTAAAACTTTTTAAAGTTCCAACGTTCATGCGCCTGGACGACGTCGGTCGTCGACGATATATTTTCTAGTGAGTAAAAAAATAAATATATACAGTTGAATTCATTACTATGTTATAGTATCACCGTCGTCGATACTTGAACGGACGCATTTCGTCAACAAACCGCCTCACAGTCAAGTGCCGTAACAGACACTACTTGAATAAACCGTGATGATCGCGATAACCCGCGTACGTGTTTATCATCGTGTACACACACACACACACACACACACACACTTATACATTTTATGTGCATTATAAGATATTATATAATATATACGGCGGTGGGCCGCTGATTTATCTGTACATTAATGCGAGATGAAAATATACGATGTCACATTGTGGCTCATCTCGGAATACACGAGCACGCGCAGCGTTAGTATGGAGCGTTCGTTGGCATTCGGTTTCACGGAAATATCTCCTCTCTAGTCCGTAGTGTCTATGGGTTGTGTTCGTTCATTTGGCGGTTCAAAAACCCAAATAGCCATGTCCCGCCGCCGCCGCCACCCCGCGCACATGTACGACGGATGAATATATAAATAGCGTCCCGTGTGTCTTTGTCTAAAAACTAACTATAGTCATACGCGAGTAGGTTCATACTCAAGGCGCGCAAAATAATGTATATATACTCGTACACACATCACTATGATATAATATCATGCAGCTGGTGATATAATTATAAAAATATATATTATAGTATACTAGTAGGAGTATCCGGAATAATTTTTCGAAAAAAAAAATTAATATCCATGAGAAAACGTATAATAGCTATGCATAATAAATATATACAATAATATGGTAAAAAGATGTTTTCCAAAGAAAAAAAATGGTTTTATGTATTATGCCTAAGCACGTAAAAACAGCAGTTCATGACTTCATATAACTAGTTCCGACCGAATGGGATTTATGAATTATAATTTCATGTTTCTAATCAGCTGGTATAATATGTATTATATATTATTATAATTTACGTTTTTTTCTGTTTAACATAAGTTTAAAATTCGGTGCGGCGAATATAATTTGTTGTCTATTCGAAAATACCGTCGGATTTCATGTCAATACTGCAAAAGACAAAAGCCTTCGGTAAAACTCTAGCCCTTTTCAATAACAATTTCGTTAGCCCACCATTATATACAATAATATAATACCTACGACATTGAGATCCTACCCACGACGCCGGCTTTTTTGTATGCCCGTGTAAACTAGTCTGACGATTGCGAACCAGAAAGGCGGCAGAGAGAAAACACAATGATGTACCACGTGTGTAAGCCGAATAATAATAATAAAAAAAAACCGATTTCCCCCTGTCGACGTCGTCATTATTACTATTATTGTAGTAGTGCAGCAGTAGTATACCCTCGTCGGTTTGACGAAGGGCAAAGGGACGCGAAGGGGATAGATATATACACGTATGTACGGTGTGACGGCGGCGGTGGTGGTGTGAATGATGGTCGCCCGTCGAATTGACACCAATTACCAGCAGCGGCAGTAAAAACCCATCTCCTGCGCCACCACTGACGACGAGGAGTTTTTCGCTCGCACCCCAAAAAAAAAAAAAAAACGTATACACCGTTGGAAGGGGGACGTGGACGGGGGCCTCGGCCGGTATAATACACATAGTGCGTATATAATACAGAAGCCACGGCCGCACCCGGTGTGTGTGTATATGTACATATACATGTATATACCGGTGGTGTTACAATGCTCTCAAACGCGCGCAAATTCTCAACTTTTTTTTTTTTTAATATTATTATTATTATTTCGTTTCACGCGCAACCCTGCGCCCTCCTAACCCACCCTCTAGCGTGCATGTGTAAGTGTATATGCCTATTATTGTATTTGTTATAACCCAGTGACTATACGTGTATATATGTATGAGTGCATGTGTGAGCGCGGTGGTCCCCCTATATATACGTGAATATATATAGTAATAGTAACACATCGGTCCTCCCAACAACGAAAATGTGGCGGTTCTACATATACCGTGCAGTGACACGAGGAGAACGCAGCGGCGACGGCTGCATATAATATTATTACATATATTATGTATACGTGTTAATACGCGTTAAACATTGTCGCCAATACCAACAAGAAAACAAGCGGCGAAATCAGTCTTACTATTTATACACGTATCTGCCGCATTCGAGTGCATATTCATTGCAAACGTTTCGTTTTGAGCGATTCTAACGAGGTGATACGTGTTAAGTGCTTATATTTCTAATCATTAATAAACAAAGTTCTAAAAACGGATCTATATAGATTCGGCCTGTAGTAATTGATGCAATGATGGCGGTTTCGAAATAAGTGATATGCCTTTTTCTCTCAAAACGGGTACGTTAGTACCGTACAAAATTATATACCTATTACACAATTATCAGCTGATTATCTATTTATGTACTCACAACGTCTGGCGTACTCGCCCCGTCTGTGTGTGATGTTGAATCTGCGTTACTACGGCCGTCGTTGTTGCCGTTCGTAGCGCCCCCTAGACCGCCCAAGCCTCCAAGTTCAGACATGGACTTTCCACCACCTCCACCAGCTGCTGCTGCGGACGCTGACGACGACGAATCCCGTTCGTCGATTACGAGATCAATTGGCATTTTTCCTTTCAAACAACTGATGTAACGATGACAAAAGTTATCACACAGTTCATGAACCTGTAAGGAAAAAATTATATTTTTAAACGTGTAGGTACTCGTATAATATATAAATACGTACATCTTTTATTATTATTATTATTATTATTATTCACTAGTACGTGTACCGTTATCGTAATATTATTTCGCACGATATTGCGACAGCGGCCAGGCACACACACGCATACATATGTATACGTGACGAAGGGCCGTTAGTTACGGAGGATTATGAAGAATTTTCCAAAAAAAAATAAAATAAGAAACACATGTGTGTGATGGTGTAGTGTTACCACGGCCGTTGCAGATCGGTCACATTTCATGGTTAGACCACACCGTCATATATAAGACGGGTAACATTATTATGTTATAATAATGTATATAAATAGGTATAGTGAATACGTTACATGTATAAAAAAAAATAAAATAGTTGACTATCGTCATTATCGGTGCAAAAACCTTAAAAATATTTATTATAGAACTCATTGTCGTTTTTTTTTTTTAAACTGAAATCATATGTACGATGTACCGACTAGTAGATTTTTTTTTAACACTCATAAATTATACTTGCGCCTACTCTAATTTATTATACGTTATACGTTCATATTTATTCTAATTAAATACTTACTTTTTCTAACTCCAATAGATGAAACCGTAACACCTGAATTGCTTGCACCATCTGTAAAAAAAGACATATTTAATGATTTATTAGTCGTTAAACATTTTTTTACACTTATAATAAATCACGCCCGGTAGTAACACTAGTTACGTAATAGTAGTAGTTAGTAGTAGTAATATATAGTACCTATAATAGTAGTAATAGTAGAAGTTGTAGTAGACTGTAGTATATAGATATACATATATAGAGGTAAAGTAAGTAACTAGTAGTAGTTGTATAGTAACATAGTATAATAATACATAAGTGTGTAATAGTTTTAACATTTGATGACGATTTTAAATTAATTTCTTAATTTTTATAACTTATTTCACTGTTTAACACGATAACAAGAATGACTAGTTTTTCTAAATTATAACACATTATAATTTATAATACAACTAATTTGTATGGATATATTATATATATATAATATTTATACGATAGGTACTAAATATTAATTAACAGTTTTTTATTTATTTTTTTGTAAATATTAAACCATCACTATCTGTATATAGGTAGTGATGACGAGCATGGCTTCGTAGGTATATAAGACCTGCCGTATGGTGTAACACACACACACACTACCACCAAGAGACTATAATTCATATTGCCGTCGCTGTTGCCGTCCTCCTCCTTACTACTCTTGTTACAAATTGAAACGTTATTTTTGATTTATATGTAGTGTACGTCATGTTGGTCGTTTTTTATTTAATCCGCGATTATATCGACGCGTGGTTTGGCGGTCGGTAGTTATAATTAATTAACGTGATCGTCGATTCTCGTGTGTTGAAGATTTTTAACGCTGTTGACTGATGCTTGTGTGCGTATTGTCAGTAATTAAATTATGTACCCATTTATACATTTTTTTATGAAAATAATAAATAAAAAATTATATGATACACAAGTGTTTAGCTCTATTATATAGTAGTGGGAACGAGGTCAAACAGTTAAAACATTTATGCATTAAACAGTTTTGATAGGGTATTATTTGTTATGCTATAGAAATATATATATTATACACTTGTATAATATAATATAGTATAAATACGCAATACTAAAATTTGTAACAATATTACGATAAACTAGAAATTAGAATACTAAATAATAAAATGTATTAAATCGCTATTCGTGAGGAATTAATAAATATAGTCATCCAAAAAGTATTAACGATACAGATCTATTAGTAGGTACTATTACAATAATAAACAAATGAACAACAAAAACAAACATTAGTGTGGTTATACCAACGTTATACAAACAATGGTTAATGAATTTAAATTATTAATGCGGGATGATTTATTCAATGAAAAAAATATAATAAATAATAATATAATCATAATTAAAACGTGTACCTATATGTCATTCTCATTTCGATTCAAATGCGAGAAAAATCAAGAGAAGAAACTCATATATATATTACATGTATATGTATGTATATAAGTTAATATTTATATATATATACATGTATGTTCACCAGACTCCCATTGTCCAGGTAAACCGGTTTACAATCGCTGCCACATATTTTTTAATTATAAGCTATTTGTGAGCACCGCCGCCGCTTTGCCCTTTGGGACTCTCGTGAGTTGGAGACCATATTTTATTTTATTTTTATATTTATTAATATTATACAGTTTATTAAAAAACGTGAAAATGGCGGCGGGCAATCATAATAATGCAGTGGAAAAAGAAATTGACGGAAAAACTATAATAACGTACTTATTCGATATAATATATGAGTATTATATAGTAAGTATATTAAGTACAACACGACGCTGTTGGTCTAAAATTAAAAACTCTATTAATAATACGTTTAATTGATCGAATGCCAACAAAATGATGATGGTACATTTATAATAACGAACCGTAGCCAACAACTATACACTATACAACTACTAACCGTAGCGTGCGTGTGTGTGTGTGTGTGTGATTTTATATTATGAGCATCGTGCACCGGAGGGATATACATAATATTATTTCGTTTC
The DNA here is from genome assembly GCA_027563435.1 of Nasonovia ribisnigri. Lineage (NCBI taxonomy): Eukaryota > Metazoa > Arthropoda > Insecta > Hemiptera > Aphididae > Nasonovia > Nasonovia ribisnigri. Next base: position 123,682 of record JANEHU010003988.1, read on the forward strand.
GTTTCATTTTTTTTTCGCTTCTCGGAAAGAGAGACGGCGAACACCTTCCACGAATTCGACACACCCTCTACTACAGGTCGGTCCGTCGACTATAGCTGTTACAATATACGTACCCCTCGTCGGCGGCGGCGGCGGCGGCGACGACGACGACGACGACGACGACGACAACGGCGCGGACGACGCGGACGACGTATGGTGTTGGAATGTGTAAAAATGTGGAAGAAAAAAACACACACACACGAGCGCGCGACACACACACTAACTCAGAGAGGCCAACAACACATAAGGTCAACAGGATTCCATTTTCCACTCTTCTGCGTTGTGCTACAGCGATGATGATGATGATGGCGCATATGTTGTGTGCTGCTTTTATATAAGTAGTTGTCCCCCGCAGAGAAACATAATATATGTGTATAAGATATTTAGTGTATATATATTTAATAATAATAATTATAATTATATATATAATATAAGTTTACACTCGGGAGAAATATTTATATATTATATTATATTAATATCGCGTTATTTGTTACGTTGTCTTTGGCCGTCGTCGTTATTTTTTTTTCTAAATTTCGTGTCGTATGAGAAATATCGCCGTTGTCCGTTCTTTTTTTCATGTAACTGCAGAGATACGAGAAAACGATACCGCAGCAACATCCTGTTTAAGTAGTATTTTCACGGATCACGATGTCACAATAATCACGGTCCAACAGTTCTCTGGCCCGTAGTATGCATTATATAGATGTGCCACTCTCTATATATATTGACACCTTCCGTAATTGTTATAGTTTCTGGTCAGTTAGGTTTCTGTTTTGGTGCTGGTTTTAGACACACACCGTATACACGCCGCAACAATTTCCTAATTTTTAGCACCATCGTACAGGATAGCTATACACTATCCATAATGTCTTCCATCTCACCTTAACGTCATTATTTTTAATGCGCTATATAATATTATAATCATTGACGGCAGCGTCGACGGTGCAGGTAATACTCAATTTCCTTCTAGTTTATAGTTACGCCTCATTGCAATTGATCTTTATTTTTTCATCACCAAATTGATCACTACGTGGTTTTTTTGGAATTAAATAATAGTAATAAGACCATACGTCTTTATATAATATTATAGTGGAGAACGCGACACGCGTTTTCCCTCTTGCTTGAATCGCAGTAAGCCGACAGAGATGACGAACGTTAACGAGCTGTATTTGTTATATATATGTATACACACACGCATTATACTAACTCCAATATATTGTTCACTTGACCATGCAAACGAGACGGCAGGGACAAACAAAATAATGTTATAGTGGAAGTAGTCAGTATAGTTTTAAGTACATAACTATATATATAATAATATGTCCACCAACCACACTTATGTATGTATTTTTAAGGTACAAGTATACCAGATCTGAATCCAATATTAAATTTCATAAAAAAACTTAACACGGAAAATTGTATTGTATCAGTAAAATACTATATTACCAGTGTATTGATTGTATTGAATGCGTGTTCAATATTTTAAAATGTAAAAATCATTTTTATATTTATTGACGAATAATTATTGATACAATAAAATTAACTGTGTATGGGTCGTTTTATAACTCTGCTAGGTGCTGCGTCTTGGTACTATACATTTTAAAAACGATGTATGTATTTGAATCGTAAAAAAAGAGTAAAAATAATATTATTATGTCCTTACCAATGAGTCGACTTCAGCATCAGCCATATAGAACGGTTTTTCTTGACGTATCTAAAACACAATACCATAAAATGTGATTAATTTTCTCATATTAAAAAAATTATATATTCTTATAATATTATGATTATGATTCGTTTTTACAGTAATTTTTCTATAAGTAGGTGGTATTCGAATATCATATATTATGTTATAATATATTGTTAACGGTGCCGCCGCTGTCACACATTGGTTATTTTATGGATTGGTTGTTAAAAAGAACAGCAGGTAATATAAGGCTCGACCGTAAGTCGTTTTTCAAATTTATTTCATGATTTTTTTTTTCTCGCATTTTTCGATTTAGCCGTAGCAATAAGCAACAACAATGTAACTGCGCGGATACGATTTTGTAGTCAGCCTTCCAGCCGGTCGGTTGGTCGGCGGGCGCGCGCGGTACGTGGTGGCAGTGGTTTTACGATGCAATTAAACCCGTCGTGGCCGCGGCCGTTGTTGGGGCGCGCGCGCATATTTTTCGCGTCTGTCTATAAATATACATATATATATACGTATATGAACACACACATCCACAAAATGTACAAAATATGTACGTGTGTGAGTGCGCGCGCCGATGTGCGTATAGACAGCTTAGTGCTTACATGCGTAATCTTCGTCTTTTTTATTTTATTTTATTATGTTTGTCATATTTTTTATTGTTTTATATTATAATAAAAAGCGAGTATTTAGAATTCTTTAACATATTTCAATCAGACAGCGGATGAACTTAAGTAATTAATTAACATAATAATATATTAAAAATAATTACGGTATATGTCTTATATATTTATATGGGTAGGTAGGTACATACTATAATACTATATAATGATCCAAACTATATTACTACATATAATATACTGCTGCATAGTGATTAGGCTAATGAAATGGATCTATAAATCTTATAATAATAATGAAATAAGTATGAGTATAAACCGGGGTGTTTAAGTAGCAATAACAATAAAAATAATAACACTATGGGGGTAGAAATAGCAGCATGCGACTGCCGCGTTTACGAGCCGTTTACATTTAAATGCCGTGGCTACCGCAATAGCAATGAACCTGTGAGACATCATTTTTTTTTTTTTTATTAACGATGTTTATTTCAACAGATTAATTTTAGAATAGTAATTTAATGTGATTATTTTTGACGAATATCCACCATAAAAATATGTTGCTTGAAGTTTATAAAACGAATTTATTCACATTAATTTAGGTAGGTAATATAAAAATATCTAAAAAATGTAATGAATTGTTATATTAAACCTAATGCATAACCCAACGTCCTAGCCTACAAAATATAGACATTAGTTTTTTGTTTATAGGTGTATCACATTATGATATAGAATTTTAAGTATATCTAAAATATATATTTTGATTTACTTAATAAATTATTATTACATACATCAATACAAGTAAAATATCTGAAAATAGGTCAGTTAAAAAATACTTTTTTTAAGTATAAGAAGATTTTACATGTATTAAAATTATAACAATTATTCTCAACTCTCAAGTAAACAAAGTAATAAGTTGTTTAACACATAAGATTAACAATATGTATATTTAAATTATATTGTAATAGCACTGTAAATTTGAAGGACGTGAACACAAAATAAACCTATGACACTTAATTTGGGGCTATTTTCATCATTATATAATTACTAGTTTCTTTAATAACGCCAATGAATTGCAAATAATATTCTAATAACAGTACTATACAAAATTTATTTTTACACAAAAATAACTTAATTTTAACCGCTTGAAGCTGAGTTTAATTACTTTTTTTAAACAATAATTCATTGTTGTATGCTCTACGCCTGTAAGCGTCAAGGTATATATTATAACACGGACTAATTTAATTTTAAAAACTGAAAATCTTGAGAAATATGAACAAAAACCATTACAAGTACTTTTACTGTATTTGTTGTTATTATTATTATCATTTTTATAACGTATAATATAACCAACCTTTAAATACATTTTAATACATTGTACAATAAATACATTATATTATATTACACTCTTTCTCAATACCGACTGTTGTTGTCCCGCAACGACCGTGGGACGTTGTGAAGAAATATGTTAAGGTGGTCTAATGGATTTTTTCTCTGATACGGTACACACAATGTACCTTTGGTTTTTTTTATCCCCAGGATCTTATTATATTACTACAGCTTAAAAAAAACTCAAAGATATACGACAACTACGGCATTAACGACGTAAAGTAATAAAAAAAAACCCATAGTATTATTGGCGAAAACGATGAAAACTAAAATACACAATAGAAATATGTGCATACATATTTAACAGTCAATATTATAAAAAATACAGTTTTTTTCATCATAAGCTCAATTTCAATATTAATAACAATAAAATTACTAAAGTTATATAATCTAAGACATTTCTAATTAATTCAATTCTAAACGCGTGCACAATTTAAATAAAATGTATATATTAAATAATATATCATAATAGAAAAGTAGATATTAAACACCGTTCATTTTACAACAGTCTATAAAAACTTATGGCAGTAAATAAAAATTCAAAACGTCTAAAGCCGCCTTAATATGTTTATTAAAAAACAAAAACAGCATTAACAGCATACTACAAATATGGATAGACGATGAACAATGATCACTAATACTAAAAAAAAAGTATATAATATATAATTTATTATAACGATTATCGATATCGTTATTATATATAGTATTTATACGTGTATTTACAATCGTCATCGTATGCGAATATAATTTAGTTGAGATGTATGATTTTTTTTATCGTTCTTTGGCTCGAATTCATAACTGAGAATATATAGTTACTGAAGAGCTGCAATACACGGGTTATATTGATTTTTTTATTAGTAATAACCAGTTTCTAATGTACAAGTACAACTAAAACCACATTTTACACAAATGCACTTTTTAGTTTTTTTATGAAAAGTATCACAAACCCTAATCGTTTTAAAACCTATATAAGTGTTATATTATTTTATTATACTTATAGTGTTTTGTACGATGTACTCTATTCGAATAATTAGTAATTACTAACTTTTAGTACCTACCTATAATACTTTAATTGTACCACTACGGAATTGTTACCTATATATTAAAATTATTATTTGGACTAGGTAATTTAAAGTAGGTACTGCAGAATGATTATTTGAAATCGGTAGGTAATTACTCTTCGAAAAATAATTAGTTAGGTATGTATAGAAAATGAATTGAGGTTTAGTTGTCTGGTGGTAAGCTATTTAGGAAGTTATAAAAATCGTATTAATGGGTTTTATAGAACAAAATATCCGCGAACTGTTTCATTATATTTTACTAAGTGGTCAATAAACCCAGGTATTAATGAACGTTTAATATAAACATATTATACTATATTAATAGCTTTTAAAAAAATGATTATAATAGGAACGGGTTAAAAATACGAAATAAATGTATTAATTAATATCGTAGTTGTTCATTCTATGCAATTAATTATAAATAGAAATTAATTCATAATAATGGAATATTATATAGGTACCTATTTTATAGACATATGATAATATCGTTACGTAAGATAAAATGTTAAATATCTATAACAAAATATTAAATTTTTATATTTTATTGTGGCAAGCTGAGTTCACCGACATCACTTAGTTGATCATATTTTATATAGGTATGTTATTTTGTCACGTTGTAAATAATGTAACGCCGTATACTCGTCTAATATATTATGTTGTAATTCGTTATGATTACTCGAATTTGTTAAAAATGTATGTTAATTTTATCCTATGTGCTGTACAAAATTATGAGATAATTAATACAATTTCCCATACATTAACGCCCATTTGTAAATAATAGTTTTAATATTTTTATAATATCTGCGTTATCTGCAGCAACGATAACGATGAACGCCCTATTATAATTCGGACAAACATGCCATCGTGATTTTTAAACAAAACCATTGTCGATCAACAGAAATAGTAAAAATACGAAAAAAATAATAAACTTATATTTTTTAGATAACATAATATATTATTACATTATTATATGTTATACTAAATGTGACGTCCTGTTTTTTGTATATACCTACATACAAAACAGCCTCCGCCACAGATCAGACCATTACTGCCTACCACTACAACTACTACTGCTATTACTACTACTACTACTACTATGGTGTGAACGTATACAACTATTTTCACTCGCACTAATACACACGCACGCGTGCGCGCGCGTGACTGTAGCAGCACGTAAAAAAGTACTAAATAAGCGAGTGAGGAGCAGCGGCGGCGGCCAAGCTATGAGTGTAGTGGCCTCGCTTTAATTATCATATGATTTAATGTATATATGTGTGTATGTGTGTGTGTGCGTGTGTGTGTGTGCGTGTGTGCGTGCGTGTGTTTGTTGCAGCAGCCGACCATTCGGCTTTACGGGACACTGGTGCGATGGGTTCCCGTTTAACACGAGGCACAATATATATATAAGTATATTATGAAAAACAAAATTGCACGATATTATTATATTAATACACCAAATTTGACCGTGATCGACTTACACATTCTATAAGTCGAAGAAGATCCCAATATAGTAGGTTTTTTAAAACAAGAAGAGTACCTTTATAACACGAATAAGTTATACCACCGCCGCACTACAACGACTGCGTAAAAATGTAGGTTAAGGTTAAAGCGGTAAACTTGACTATAACTATAACCAATGTGTACAATATATATTGTACAGAAACGATTTGGAAAGAAGATCGTTGTGTTATAAATTATAATATACGCACGCGACTGTATTTAAAACTCGATAATAATATGTTTATATATATTATGTACACGCCGAAGACAGACAGAATACTGGTGTGATATAATTTCTGTAAACAAATGAGCCTATGCAAGTGAGCAACATAGTCGATTTAAACTGAAGTCATTTTTTTTCTTTTCAACACAACCCCAAACCTAATGTGCTGTACATTATTATTTTTAGGTCAAAGAATCTGACGCATCCCTACGTGTTTTTAATGTATACAATAAGTCACATATTGAATATATATAATATATATTCGACACGCACAGTATACCTAATCCGATTAACTCAGCATTCGTGTGAGTACGACAACGACGTCGACCTCCCAAAAAGACATAGAAGCAAAAAAAAAATAACTAAACATAGGGAGAATTCATGGACCCAACCCTAAACCCGGGTAGAGAAAAGAAAAGACCATGAATGCATCTGCACAGCGGGCAACAACAATCAGCCAGCCACAAGGTAAAAAGAACATTATATTATATATATTATATATATACACAAAAAGGGAAAGAGAAAACGAGAATTTGTATGCCACCTTAACATACCTGAATACTCAGAAAAACGTGAAGAAGAATCGAAATACTATTCTATAGGTAGTACAATAATATTCAACATTTTAGGTTAAAATATATAATTTTTTTAAAATAAAATGAAAGACAAATAACAGCAGTTTATAATATTCGTCAAGAAGTTAAATTTTTATTCATTTTTAACACTAGAAAACCAAGAAAATAATTTAAATTTTGAAGGAAATACATTTGTTAAGAAAATTATTGCATTTTTGTTATTTATTCGAACACCGAACATACAGATTATCAATTAATCAAATATAAACGAAATACTATTATATTATTATAATACACATTACAATATACACACTATTAAGTTAAGATATATGTTATATACAATTAGAAAAAAAATTATTTTCATAAACAATTTGTTAGATGAATGAAAACTACATACAGAAACAACAGTGGATAGTGGTGAATATGGCGGCAATAAATAACATCGTTAATCGTTCTACAAAGTAAGTGGCTGGGAAGAGGTAGACTAAACAAGGTATCTTCTACAACCATGCTGACGGTTATCTAATGATGTATAGAAGAATGTTTAAACTAAGATTATATTACTGTATTTAAAACGAATATTTCAAAAGATTGCGTTTTTTGAAGCGTAATAAATTTTTATTTTTATTGGCATAATAAACTTATTATAATAATTATGATAAAAATGATTAAAAACACTCATTAAAGACCTAAAAGAAAACTGTGCTAACAAAAGGTATTTTTATAACAGTTGTTCAAAAGAAAATCGAATATTTTTAATTCTAAATACTCATATTCAGTTAGTTAGATAGTATAGTTGATTATCAACTTTTGATTTTTGGAATGCATCCACTAAAACTAAAATACGCTTGCGTGAGTTGTTCTAAAAATAATTGTATTTATATATGTATATATATATTCACATATGTATACACTTATATATTGTGTCTTATAAACATTGATGAAAGGTTGCATAACTTTGATAAGTACCAACTAGAATATGTTTATACGTAAAATGTATATTAGGTATAACAATTTATAACTTAGTTTTTAGAGAAGCAGAGAGAATATGATTATTAAAACTATAATACTATTTTGAAGAAACAATATTGTTAATCCCTCTCCCACCAAGGTGTATTTTATACATAATATGGGCACCGAGAAGATTTTGATATTTGTTTCAGGGTATAGAGAACACATAATCTGAGATTGTTAGAACGTATAAGTATTGAGTTCAAGTTTATGACGCGGTAAATAAATAGACGGCTCTTGGGAATAAATGTAATACTCAGTTTAAAGTACTCGTATAAAAATATTAAAAAAAAAAAACATTTATGTAAGTAATGATAATAATAATAATAGCAGCTAAGACAAGTTTATACGTCATCTCCTTTTTAAAATCACCAACGACATTATTATTATCGTTATTATTATAAAAAAAAATATAAGTATAATATATAAACAACATTCCAAGCAACAACGTCCGTCGGACCTCTATATGTTATTTTTTTTTATTATATAAATTATTTTTATTAATATTGTTATTATTTTATTTGTCTAATTTTTTTTACTGAACACGGTACACTATAAAAATTAGAAATTGTTTAAATTTTAATTCATAGTAAAATAATTTAAAATCCGTTTTCTACTACAATCATTACAAAAAACATGCATGCGCAAAATGCAAGCAACATTATTTAAATCCACTTTTAAAACAGTTGTTACAATCATTATTTTAATCAAGTATAAATCATAATAATAATATATTATGAAATTAATCGAACACACCTATTTACGTTAAGTATATAATATTGTATTTAGGGGTTGTCTTCTATCACACCACTTTCGCGGTATATCGTCACGCGCCACTATATGTACCTACTACCGTTAACTCCTGGGTATCCGCCCTAAACGATGCGAGTGTGTCGTCGTGTTTTTGTAATATCTATAATTATACGGCCTATAGTGCGCTATAACATGGTCCTACTATAAAATTACACACACACACACACATATACACACACGGTCATACGCAATCACGTAACACGGCAATCACTACCACTAAACGACGCGACCAGCCCATTTTTTTTTTGTCAGAACATAGTCTTCTCACTAAATGGTACGCGCGCGCCTCGTAAAACGTGTGCAATTTACTATATACGCCAAAATAGCCCAAGGGTCCTGCACTATATACATGTTACACACACTACACACAGTTTATATAATGGCCGGACGTTCTTCCCTCGAATTACCTCCTCCTATGTATAGCACAACACCTCCGTCACCTCAAAAATACAATACAAATTATTTTTTCGAGGGTTGTAAATAATAAATACACGGGCCCCGATAAAACGTATGAACTACATATCGGTAAATTGTTTGTTTTTGTTTTTATTTTTTTTTATGAACACCGCAAATATATTATATATACCTATACCTATAGGTCTATATTTTAGTTTAATAGTAAATAGAGTGCATCGTACGGTGTGTGGGACACGTGAACTCGGGCGACCCCGTGTTAATCGAAATCGTGTGCCACGTAGGCGGTGTAGGTAAACCTAAAAGGGAGGATATAGGGAGAAATCAATCAATCAATAATATTTTAAAAATATAATACTGTTGTGGTATACTAGGCAGGCAAAGCGTTATTCGAAAAACGACGGCAGACGAGCACGGCGTATTCAATTCTATGTATCATTACCGTTATGGAAATAAATAATTTTGAAAACGAAACGATGTCGCAGACACTGCAGCTATGGGCGGCTTTTATTTCCTAACGGCCGCGGGGCGATGTGTACACCACCTGCGGCTCGCGAGGAGCGCTTAAAGTCTTAAAATGTTACACGCGCACTAATAATATTATAGAATTAAAATATTACCTGTTTGGAAAACACGGCGATATCTTCGTTGAAGGACTCGGACGAGCACACGTCACCGCCCGCTACGCCTGGATCCCGGGGCGTGCACGTGGCAAGTTCGCATTTTTCAAATATTAATGCCAGAAGCGGGAACAGCGGGTGCCTAAAAAGGGGACGGTAAAAAAGAACACACGACAATTAATACACAATGGTTAATGTTTGGTAAATAAGAAAATATTAATGTGAGTGCGGTGGTATTGTGTGTTGTTATATTAATTATTATACCAATAATATATGGCAGGTACACTTTAATGTACCTACGCGGTCGCATTATCGCCGCACTTTATATTTTATACACAAACGGAGGCGGTCAAGAATAACAATAAAGGTGTACCCGGTGTGTGCGTATAATATAACGAACACGAAATATTTGATTTAAATTAACGTTGAACACGCGAATATCACGACAATGTAAAAGTATAAAAGTAAAAAAGGAAACCGTTTCGACGACGTACGAGCCAGAGAAGCATATTGTATATTAATACCTACATATTATATGTATAATATAGTAGAAGCGACGAAACGGAATTCGATATACTTACACCGAATGGATATAGAACACAATTTTAGGTTGTGCGTATATCATATTATTATTAATTTGTTACCTAATATACGTCCCAATTTTTTTCACGTTGTCGTGTCAAAGAAATAATAAAAAGTATGTTATGGGCGGATTCGTTCGAAACGAAATGCACATGTTTTTTGAGTGAAAAATAAATCGTAATAATAATTTATAATCAATCGACGTTAACAATGATAATTTTATTACACTGCGAAAGCGTCGGAAAGTAAAAAAAACGGAATAAACCAATGATATAATATACGGGCCAGCGAGATATATTCTTTTAGCGATGAGTTGATGTCTTTCAAACGCTTTAAATATAAAATATTATTATTATGATGTATAATAAGGTAAGCGTTCCGTAAACACGCGAACAAGAGTTATTAGTCAGTAATCAAAAACGATGGACGGAAAGTAAAAACCTACAATTATTATTATGCCGCGTATATTTACGGCGCACTACCGAGTCGTCGAGACCCGATGAAAAACCCGATCGCGTTCACAAAGGAACAGGACTGCGTGTTGGAGGGAATATGATCAAATGCTCTGGTCGTGGTAGAAGAGTGGTTCGCGCAAGGAGATTCCAAACGTTTCGAAAACGAAACGGAAACATGCGATCGCGCGTACAAGACGGGATAATATATTTTTATGCCTATCACAACTGCCGCCGTTTGTATCGCTCGTGGTCCGCCGCGGTGTTCAGAATTTTCTTTTTACTCACTCGACTAAATTGTGAATTATTAAAACGATTTCGCCTAATCACGCGGTGGACTAGTTGAATATGTTTTCAACTGTTTAGTACCTATATTATTTGATGTTACCACGCACGGATCACGATTATAGTGCAGGTATAGCACCTTAACGGCGGTGATTTACGCGACGCAGTAGGTACTGTACGGACTTGCGTCTTTGACGGACTTCTGAAAAACTTTCTCACACACAACACACGCACCGGCTACCACCGCATTATACCGGTGACTTACCCGTAAATCGAATCCTTGTCGCGTTTCTGTGCTTCGGGCACCACCACGGACGCACCACCGGATGTGTGATTGTTGGCGGGCGTACCACCGCCGGCGGCCGGCGACACGTGGTTCGGCGGTGTGGCGGCCGCTGCGGCCGCAGCCGCCGAATGGAACATGGCCGACACAGGGTGTTGCTGTTGCTGCTGTTGTTGCTGCTGCTGTTGCTGGAGGTGCGCCGCTTGCTGTTGCTGATGGTGGTGGTGGTGCTGTGCGGCTGCGGCCGCGGCAGCCGCTGCTGCCGCTGCAGCCATGTTTTGGAGGCCCCGATGGGCGAGATGCTGTTGCTGTTGGTGTTGGTCGTACATGCCGCCGGTGCCGGCGAGCCCAAGACCGCCAGGCACTCCGCCGCCGGGCACTACTCCGGGCGGCACAACGCCGTTACCGGCTGCGGCCGCGGCGGCCGCACCGACAACCGCATCCATGTACTGTTGTTGCTGTTGCTGTTGGTGTATACCCGGTTCGTCATACTGCAAAACCGAAAAGGAACGCGCACACACAAACAACACAAACGTTTTAATAAGGTACGGTAATGATGGTATAATAATAATAATTATAGGTAGGTAGGTAGGTAGGTAGGTAGGTATTATAGGTATAACGATGGGCAGTAATAATAATAATGTGTACCTATAACATTGTACAGAGCAACAATAGATTATCATTATTATTGTTGTTGTTGTTGTTGTTTTTATTGTTTGTTAAGTATTATTCATTGCAACACAAATTTAAATGTAATCGTTGGATTTAATATATAAAAATATTTTTTGTAATGTTCGGTCTTAAAAAAAAACAATGATCGATATACCCGTAATGAATAAACTAATGTTTCAGCTACCTTATATACTTATGCACTTAAAGGCACCTATACGCTACTTTAAAATCTAAACTCATTACTCTAATTAATTAAAATATTACATTAAATATATTATTGTGTATACGAGGGGGCGTATAATTAAGTACCAAACCAAATTAATGTAAATGGCAAAGTAATTTGTGTATTTTAAAAATAAAACATGTTTAGTGATTTTTGATTTTAATTTTTCTAATTTATAGGTAGGTGCAATTAGTTTATTATTTTATGTGAACCCAAAGAGTTCATGCACAATTGTAAAGTAACAATTCATAAAATATTCACACGTTTTAAAGGAAAAAAATCACATAACAGTTTGTAGTTTTCAAAACACCATATGTCTTGTAAGTATACGCCTCACCCGATATAATATATTATGATATTAATACATGGAAATGTTTAACATCATGTCGCAGTGATATTATGACAATCACTTTTTTAATAATGATTTGACAATAAAAGTATGCATTACAATAAAGATAAAAAGTAATTACAAGACATGTGATATTATATTTCAGATTTCTATCGTATTCGGTAAAATACTGAAGTAGTATGACACTCAAAATTATTTATATAATTAGAAACATGTATAAACATTGTAATGGCGATTATATATTATTATTATTATGGATCTTGTTATTTTGTTAGGAGAATCAATCTGTCTATTTTTACTATCAACAAAATACTGCAATAATATTATGGACACACAGATCTAATTATTACTTGCTAATAATGTGTGATGTGTATTCCTTAAAAAAAATAATATTTTTGTATTAGATAAAATAAATAATTTAATGTATATTAGAATATTACTTTTTAAAACAAAAATACTTGTTGTGAAATGTAATGAATATTATATAATGATTGTTTATGTGAATATATTACAAAATATAAGGTTATAACTTTAATCTTTGAATATGGATTATCGAAGTATACTGAATTAGTATAAAATAAATCTGATTTAATTGTATATTATAATTTCATATCTGGTTTATAAACACAAGTATATAAAATAAGTAATATGATTTTTCAAGATTCAATTGATTGTTATTATATTGTTTAATATTAATACTACACATACATAATATTATTACATCAATGTTCAATATAAAACATAACATTATTTTCCGCAGTATTAGTGTTATGAAATCCAATTAATTAGATTTTATATAATATTAATGCAAAAAATGACTTTTATCATTATTTTAATAACTGTTTGAAGTATGACCTTTTTTTTCATGATCTATATGGGAATAAAAATTTGCATGAAATACTTTATACCTACCTACAATTAAAACGTCGAAATTTTTGATCGATTGATGATAACCCGGGGCCACATTTATAATGATTTATTATTATTTAAACGATTTCGTAGAATCAGAGCGGTAAAATTATGATTAGGTAATATTAAATAAATAATGAGTAATTAGATGACGACGAATTAAAAGAATACCAAAGGCGGCTGCAGTGGCGATAGTATAAAAGTTGTAATTGCGCCAGCAGCGGGCGTGCTCATTACATCAAAGGTTTTATTCGCTTAACCATCGCGGTTGCTATTAATTATGAATTATAATTAATAACAATAATAATTTCCTAGTATACGACCCTAGTAACCTAAACTATTTCACGCTAAAGAATAATCGATCTATTATGCAGAGTAATCATTGTTAATTATTTGGTAATATATCTGATATAGGTACCTAAACCTAAATATAATTTTTTAAAGTGATAACCATAATTATTATTATAATAATTAATACAATTATAATAACCAATATTTATATTTAGTAGGTAAGTGAAGGTTTTATTGGTTTTATTAGTATGTTTTATAGTATTTAATATTAAGTATGTTCATCGTTCTATGTAGGTTAGCTGATATCGATAATATGGATATAAATATTAATATAACTACTTTGAATCACCAATGTTACAACATTTTATTGCTAAAATTAAAAATATTCTGAATATTAATGACCAATGACTATTACTTATACAAATCAGAGTATAAGTTAATTTGGAAAATGTTTTGATAACATTATAAAATTGTCTAAAATATTATAGAAGAAAAATATTATGCTTCTTATCAGTTTCAGGTTGATATCTAATCTAATATAATCATTAATGATTATTAATCATAAAAAAAATATTGATTTCATGAAACCGAGATAAAAATTAAACATGTTTTCAATAATTTATTAGTAGATAGAATATAAATACTTTCAATTTAATATATATATTTTAAAATTTCAATAATTAAAAGATTGATTTTATTTTATACCAATTTGTTACGTTCACAATAACAGTTTTAGTCATTTTGAATCAAAATTATTTAGTGTATAAGTACTTAATAGATATTTAAAACCTAATATTAAATTATTTTTTTTTATACTAAGGTAATTTAAAAAAACTGATCAAGCATTTTATCTTATTATAAAACACGTCCAAAATTAATTTACAGAATTTGAATTGTATTCTGTAAGCTTTTTACATGAAATAATAAATATATAGGAAACCTTACCTATTATTTTATAATTTTATATTAAAATGTACATTTTGCCCACATAGGTATATGTATAGATTTAATGAATAGGTATATTAATTTATATGTAAATAATATTTATTTACTGCGATAAATATAAAATCCTGATTAATTTTATTGAATATTGATGTTATTTTTGTTGTGTGTGTATAAAATTATAAGTCAATGACCTATTGATAATCAAGTTATAACGATATTATGGGTTGTTAAAAAAAGATATCGATAAAAGTTGGAATGTTCTACTTCTAATCTAATGTAATAATCTGAAGTCAATATAATATCACATTTTGATGTCTTATAATCCGGGGAATATTTTACTATTTTATAAAATAGTAGAGTCAATAACCAATATGTATTCAACTAGAAACTAGTCCATACGAATATTTCAAATAAACAAATTTACTATTCATAAAATGTCACTTTAATATTCACCGACGTCAATAATAAAATCAATTATTTTAACACGTTACTAGAATATCAATAAATTATGATTGGATAAGGATATTATATATTGTTTTATTTTGTAAACCTATAGGTAAGCATATTTTTAAGTTATAGGTTCAAAATCTACTTGCAATGAATTATTATCAATTAAATTTATCATATTAATGATTCACTCGCTATACAATCATACATTTTAAATTATCATCAAACATACAATTGTATGTAAGATGAGAATGTGAATGCCTTAACTTACTTACCCACCTACCAATTTATTCTTAACTTATATTATAAATTCTTAACACTAAGCATAATAAATATTTTATATCAAAATAATGTGTGTGTAAATTAACAATAAATTCCTATAAAACTATAAAATATGTGTTATATAGCTTATAGGCGATTATAGTATAAAATAAATACATTCTATAAAATAATGTAAGTAAAGTTAAAAACTAGAATGTTAAAAAACAATAAAACGCCTATTATTTAGTATTAAAAGTATTAAACGGCTATTGAAATATTTTAACGCATCGCTATTGACTCTATACACCTTTTTTCTGATGTAAAATATTATGCCGAAATGTGTTATAAGAGGTGTCGTTTTCGAACTTCGAAAAACAAGTATTGCGCGCACGTATAATAGGTAATAAAAACTAAACATAAACTAAAGTTATATATCTAAATTACGGATTAGAAATTAACGTATCATACCTATTATTTAAAGGTGGCTTAATAATAATTACTATAATATGTATACGCAATACGTGACAACAAAATTACATCAGTGTCAAAAATAATATGTTGTGCGTATTGTTGTTGCGTTAAAAGATCCACGACAGCAAATAATTCTTTTAACACAAAACATTGTCGTTGTTTTTTTAATACATAATATTATTAGTTTATTACATTTTACAACAAGCAATGTTTTTTTTTATTTCACTTCTTAAACGTATACATTAACCGTAATGTTCATACTTATATTATAATATAATTAGGTGCAAGTATACAGACATATGATATTATATTGTTATGTTTAAATTTTTAACTAACCACAGTAATTGTATTTCTTATTATAAATTATAATATATATTATTGTTTAAGATGAAACGCTAACAAATTGTAATAACAATAATAATATTAATAACAATAACCGCAATAATTGTACACACACATTATTCTGAGCAAAACATAATACGCACTATACACGGTAAACCTATTATTCAGAGTATTATAAAAAAAAACCCGCAAGTTATATACCTAACGTCTAAGTGACGACGGCGGTGGGCGGTGGCGGCGGCGGCGTTAAGACAAAAGTGACAAAACGAAGGAATAAAAATAACAAAAGCCACATGGCCTCGGTTCGTACACGCTAGCACTTCAAAGGGTGGTATTATATAGTGGCGTTATGTAATACATAGTCGAGGTATAGACCGTTTTATACGTATGCGCGGAGTACACAATATTATACGAAAAACACTAAACACATTGTTCACGATATAGTTGTCGCCGAGACGTACTGTATAATAATATTATAATATAGGTATTATGATTTACAGTATCATTAAGCAACCGACATATTATACCTGTTATTATTGCAATAATAATATGTAGGCATGGGTATGTTTTATTGACGCAGTTATTGATGATAACGTCCCGACGGAGTAGTGAGTACCTGTACCACAACCGCGTTATTAATAGTCGATCGAACGTTTCGCATACTATGCGGGCTTAAAATATAATCGCGGTCATATTAACTAAGAATGTCGCGTAAACGAAAATGAAACTAACGCCGCCACCGTCGCAATGCCGAACACGCGGCTTTTTAATTAGATTATTATTATTAAAAAATAATATTGTTCCGTACGAATAAAAATAACATGTAACCCATTGGTGTATACAAATATAATATACCGGACCGAGACCGCGGGCCGGTGCGTATTATGTTTTATTCATCAATATAATATTATTGTCTAAAATGATATTCATAATATCGTATAAAACTTTACTATAGTTAGATATAATAATATTTCTATATAATATCTTAATCTTAAGTAGATATAAAAACGCACAATAATACATACATAAACACTCACCCTGGGTTGAGCCATGTTGCTGGAGGAGTCGCTGCTGTTGCTGCTGCTGCTGCTGTTGTTACTGATGTAGTTGTTTATCGCCGTTGTGGCTGCTTTTGTATACTAACAGTAGACCGTTAAAAACTATTACTGTGTATATAAAACCACTGCAGCCAGTTAACACGATGTTGAAAAATATTTTATAAAAATTAAGCTTATTCGAAAATATTTGAATTTTAGCTAGGTATATACGTTGCAGTATAACAGTATCAACAACAAAACGGTGAGAACGACGGAAATACAAAAATCATTGCAAGTAGGTACGTTAAGTGAACGTTAATACCGTATAATATACACTTGTATAATTGTCAATGCGTATACAGGAAGTTGCAGCTGTCGTAGACGGGTTTCAACAGGAAAAAGAAATATTTTTTTTTTTAAAAAACATTCATTTATCGAGCGGTGGCACACTCGTAAATAGGTGTAATAGAGTTAATCTATATTTTTATTGAAAAATTATAATTAATAGAATGATTGACGACGACGACGACGACGACGACAACGGCGGCGGTGGCGACGGCGGCGGCGCGGCGGTTATTATCTTTCGCAAAGCGGCGTATTAACTACTACGACGACGGCGGCGGCGGTGGAGGCGGCGGCGACGACGGTACGATAACGGCGGTGGCCACTACTGCTTGTGCTCGATACGCTGCTGCTGCTGTTGCTATTCCTGCTGCCGCTGCTGATAGTGCTGCTGCTGTTGCTGCACGTCAGCTGATCGGGACGTCGCATTTCGGCGCGCAAAAACGTGCAGTGTACGACGTGCCCCGTCCGATGCGGCGTATCTCGTCGTGGTCGTCGCAGCAACAGTACAGAGGTTACGGTACAGCGGTGGGTTTCGTGTACGCGGGTATGACTATGTTGTTAGTCGTACCCCAGTGACGGTTGTGGCTGCTGTAGGTGGTTGATGTATCTCGTCTTCCCTTTGGATCTCGGGCCGGGAGAAAAAACTTTAACCAGCACGCGCGCACACACACAAACACACACACACACACGTACGTACGCGGTGTGCCGTGCGCGTCTTACACGAAAGACGGACGAACCGCAGGTAAGACGACTGCTCCGTCTACCTTATACAATAATATTAAATGCGGTCGGACCGAAAAAAAACACACACATACACACACACGCGTAGTGCTCACACGCGAAAAACACACAGTCACGTAAACGCGCGCGCGTTATTATTATTTTTTTTTTTCCACACGGGCGAGGATCGCAACGGACGAGCGCGCGCAACACACGACGAATCGAATACTAAACTGGACGACGGACCGGCTGTGTCGCGTAGTGGCGGCGGGCCCGTGTTCACGACGGCGGCGGGCGTACAGAGTGCGCGCGCGAACGGTTTTCGGTGTGGCGGTGGATGCGGCGGCGGCGCGGCGGTGCTGATGACGACGCTGTGGATAGGGTCGGGGTGGCGGGACGGGGCCTTGCACGCATGTGCTCGGCATCGCGGAGTGGGCGTGGCGCACGCCGCTTAGGACCGCCCAACGTGCGGCGGTCACGTGACAAAAATGGAGCCTCACCGCCGCCCGTGCCGTCGCCCGTCGTCGACCGTCCGTCCATCCGTCCGTCCGTCCGTCCGTTACGCGGCGCACAGTTCGTCCGTCCGTCCGCATGGCCTAACCGGCCGCGGCGACGGCAGCGGTGGCCGCCGCCCGAGCCCCGCGCCCGACGGCCTGCCACCCGAACCGCTCACAACCGACATGCCCCACCCCTATTTCCCCACTCACCATCCCCTCGCGGCCGTCCGACAGACAACACACCGTACCTTTCCGCCGCCGAGCTTTGATGTGCGGCGGTTGAAAAGTTCGATTTCGGTCGTGTGCTATACGTGCATGCCGCGAGCGCGAACCGGACTCGTCTATTATCTCCGCGCGCGGAAATCAACACGACACGCTCTTTTGTCAATACCCAACGTGTTGGCGGTGCTTTTTTCCGTTCTGTCGCCATACTTACCGAATGAAAATAAACTGCCGCACAACACGTTATATGTTTTAATTGTTATAAATCAATCGGCCAACTACACATACATTATATTGTATATTATACTATTACGCCGTTGTCGTGTTGTATATAGTATATTATCCTCGTCAATAGTAATGTTTATAACAGACATTGACTTAGCACCTATCATCATGACATATCTATATAAATACAATATAAAATATATATTGTTTTGTATTTAATCGAATACTGATTACTCTGCAAATACATATTTTATACGGTAGTTTTATATTATACGAGTGTATCCCTTACGCGCAAATATTATCATATTATGTATTTTAGGCACCGGCGAGAAGAACGACCCGATCATTATAATATTATTCCACGTGTTTATTCGAGAGAACCATTCGAAAACCCCGACTCGTATGCTGTTATAATAATAATATAATATAGGTACGCATTGTTGTAGGTACCTATATCTATTTATTTCTGCGAATATATACACCTTACTGCACAGCAAGTATATATTGTAAATAATATATATATATATACAACGAGACGAAGAAGCGAAGCGCGTCGATAAAGATCTATCCGTCACTATTGTACTTTTTTAACACGTTGACACATTCTGGTCGAACATGCAGAATATGGTTCGACATATTAATATATTACCATATACATTTATACACACGTTAAATTTAACTCGCGTATAGATATTATAATATATAGACTTCGATTTATTATTTATATTATATTTCGCCTGACGAAACCCGTGACGTTTATATTATTCTATTACATATTTATACACAGGTATCTATATAATATCGCTATATAGCTGTCGTCTAATCGTGTTTTTATTGGTATACCTATAGGTATTATATAGCATATTATGTCCCGAATTGATTTAGAAATAAGTAATGTGCAGGTACCTATATATCTAGGTATAGGTAGGTACATACATATTATGTTTGTACACTTATTCGGCTATTCGTATTTATGTATACGATCGGGGACAAGCCCCTCGAATGTTTATAATGTTTTACTGTATATTTTTTACACCTATAGGTATCAAATAGACCAGTTCGTAATATACAAGTATAATAAATGCCCTAACTATATATATATATATAGATTATTATAAGCAGTACTTATATACATATACATTATATATACGCACACATACTATATATATATTGAAATAATATATTAATCCCACCTCCGACGTTAACGCCAATGACGACGACGCCACATGCACACACACGCGCGCGCGTTCACACCACTGCTAAACACCTGGCTACCCCGTCGGCGGCAATCGATTTTCGCCACCGCCGCCACTCTCTACTCTTCTAAAACCACCACCGTCGTCGTTGTCGTCCTTTGGTTCTCGCCTCCCTTTCATTCACTCACTCACTCACTCACTCACTCTCGCTCACTCACTCTATTTCTCTCTCTCTCGCTCTCATGAACTATATACGTGTGCAACCCGTAGCTGCGGGTTGGCACACTCGTGAAGACCTCCGGCTCGATCTATCTTTGCTTTTTATCGCTACACCTACAAGTATATGTTGTATAGGAACGATATCCATTTAGATACGATTTTTTTTCTCAGGAACCATTTACGATTAACCTATATATTATATGTATACCTATATAATATATATCGTATATTATATAGGTAGGTATAAAAGTCGGACTTGTTATTCACATAAATTATCACTAAATGCAATATCATATAGTTAAGGGTATAGGTAGTATTATTTGTATCTACATGAATACCTATATACTGAATAAAAACTATACATTATTTAAAATCAATTACTACATAATATTATATACACATATGTAACATAATTACTTTATGATAAATAAATTAATATTGAATGAATAAAGCAGTTGAATGCAACGGGAAACTATTACACAAAATATACCTATATAGTTTACAGCAATAATACAGCACTGAAGCAGCATAAACTATGTATAGGTAAGTACCTATATATATAATACTGCCAAGAATTTACTGTTATCAAACCAAATTAATGGTTGGGAACTAAAAAGAAAATTATTCGATTTTCAAGTAGGTACTTATTCGTTATTAGTAGTAGCTATAGTAAGTAATAACTACTAAGTAGGTAAGTGTAGGTAAGTACCTAAATAATTAATTTAATAATTGTTCCCTTTCCAAAAGACGAACATTTTGATGAAGTTACATACCAGCAATTCCTTCTTCCCATTTCTAGGTCCAACTTTTTAATGAACGATCCAATAGTCAAAACCATGCGTTCTTCAAATAATAACAATGTATTGATCTCGGCCTTAATACAATTTTATTTTATTTTGTTTTTCTTATTTCATAAACTCTTGTCATTATTATTACTGTTATAACTATTTATATATATATTGTTATTAGAATTGTCTATACTTGTGTCAAAAGCCGTTTGGCGTAATTTATAAAATTAAAAATATAGATAAAAATACATACCTATAATATAAACATCAATGTATTATCTCGATAAATAAAATAATTTCGCCTAAGATACATGAAATCATCGATTTATAGCAATAATATATCTGATTAATATAATATGATATTTTCGTGAAAATTATTTAAAAAATATATATTTACAATTTAGAGTACCAAATTATGCGAAAAAATCACTTTTAGATGGAAAAGGAAAAAAAAAATAAAGTTTACTTCATCACAATCAGTATATATAGGTAGGTACATAGGTATACACGAAATTAATTTATATTATAATATAAGAAAAATATTTTTCTCATATTTCTTGCCAAAAAATCATTTACATTTTACTATAAAATCCGAGCCTTATTAATAACGAATTCTTCAAATTATAATAAAAAAAAACTATAATGAGTACCTGTAATAACTATTATTAATTATTATTAAGTATTATAATATACAGACAACAGACAGTACCTACCAACTTAAATTTTATGCAATATCACTATTTCTAAATGCGACAATACGTTGAATGTCGATGTCATGTTACATTAAATATTACAAAAATTATTCCAGTTGCAGTGTTAGTCTGTTTCATTTACATGTCATAATTGTGAAACAATACCCACAAGTATAGGTGTTTAATTAAAACAATTTTAAATTAGGGAAGTATAACAAATGTATTATGGATCATGATGTAGCTATGAATAAATTACTTTTATATAGAAACCTTATCTAAACTGTGTGCGAGAAATGTGCAAACATATTATTATACCTACTTTAAATTAATAATAGGTATTGTGCGACGTTATTTAACATTTTAAATAGGTACTTTTCTTGAACACATAATTTATACTATATCTAATATTTATTTGTTTACTTACTTGTATTAATTATTAATAATAATTTATAATTTATAACTGTTTATATTATACGTACAGAAATATATTATCATATTATGAGCAGGTGATGTTAACCCGCACTACTATTCAAATTAGTCAAATCGCGGAAAGCTATCGTATTCACTTAAAAGTTTATAAAGTGTACCTATATAAAAGTTTTGTTCTGTATATATATATTCTCTATATAAAACAAAAGTCATTCAAACGTTCTAAACTTCTTTACGTCTAACGATTTTCAGCGATTTAAAAATAGTTTATCCGGTACATCCCTTCTATATTATACAACATACACGCTTTAGAGTTTATTTTATACACATAATATTTATATGCATATAGACATGCAGCACCGGATACGTGGTGGGGCAAATGCCAAATGGTGACTCTTGCCCTGGGCGCTGTTCGCTTAACACATCACGATGACAGAACCTATATACCATCCGGTGTACCGGATGATCTACTGAATAATTAAGATAGCCAAAGACATATACAACATAACATTCAAAATCCCCTACGATATAATATACATATATAATATATATATATACTTATATAACATACAGATTACAATTCAAATGAATAAAATATACATAATTACGTATTTATAATATATTATACCTTATACATATAATACGTAATTTCCAATGTTATTACCTATATATTATGTTATATTGCAGTTATTACTTTACGTCTGCATCTCGAACAAAATATATCATACTTAATATGTATAATAATATTATCCATAAACAATAAACATGATTTCGATTTGGAGGGGCGGTGTTTTTTTCATTTCACTAATTTTATATTACTCCCGGGCTCCAAATAATACCTATCGTAGGTACAATCTACAGATATAATCTATTATAATATGAATATAATAATATATAATATCAGCTGCAGCATATCTATATATAATATATATATAGGCAGGTACTGCGCATAAACATATTTCGAGGTATCCGTGAATAATGCTTACAGTACCTATGTATTCAGTATTATATATATATATCGTTGAGGTTACAATTTTGTGAAATATTATGACCTGTAGAAGTGGACAAAACGTGCAGTATATATATATAATACATTTATACCTGCAGCTATATAAGCATTGATGTCATATATATATATACCAACCTTACCTAAAGCGTACACCAATGCACAATGGTCTTCAGACATGTGCAGCATTATACCTACCTATACATATGTATATGTAGGTATAATATATTATATATCGTGGGATCCGTTTGACTGTTTGAGAGAAGTATGAACGGGCACCGAACACACAGAAACACCACTAAAACCGAACTGTCAGCCCCAACTAAATTTAATATTTATATGTATATGTACGTCTGATAACCGACGATAGATTGACCGGGCATATATATATATGCAGTATTTATATATATATATGTGTGTGGTACCGCAGCGGCGGGAATACGGAGTTAAAAACGCATACGCGATAAATATTAAATCGCGTGTACGTAGGTATATATAAGATACCCCGTGTACGATATTATAGTGTTTTAAAGAGATATCTCGTACAGATATCCATCGCGCACGGTCCGTCGTTCGTCAAGAGGTGCTGATGCTAGAGCGTCGACGACGCGGTGAGGCGCGGATAAGGTCGCACGCAGAGATGGCAATAATATGGGTACCTATATATATACAATATGATATTACGCGTATATATAATATAATAAGGGGATAAGTGAAACAACAAAAACAACAACAACAACAACAACAGTCGTCAGCTTCGGTTTAGTGTGATAAATCAGCGCGCGGGACGACGGCCACGCCGACGCCGCCGGTATCGCGGCGGTGTGCCGGCAGACTTTTGCAGCGCGCTCACAGCGGGAATCCCCGTTCGACCGCCTCCGCCACCGCCGCAGCCGCCGCCGCCGCCGCTCTTACGGCTGGTATAGCTCGTATATATAGCCGCCGCAGTCGTGTTACTGGTCGGCGGCGGCGGCAGTAGGATTCCAGCTCTATGAGAGATAGCCGAGCGGGATAGGTTTTTTTATATATACATATACATACCTACACACGCGGCGAGTCACTGCGTGGCAGCACAGACATCCTGCTGAGTGCCGCTATATACAGTACAATATATATATGTGTGTATAAGTGTGTAGGTATGTATGTGTGTATGTGTGCATGTGTGTGTGTGTGCATGTGTGTATGTGTGCATGTGTGTATGTGTGTATGTGTGCATGTGTGTGTAATATGCATGTATATGAATGTATAATATTCCTCCATACTTGCATATACGACGGTATTATACATACATACATATATATATATATATATATATATGTACATGTATTTTTTAAATCCTCTCATTTAAATATTTTTTTCCATCATATATAAACATTAAATACTCGCTCGCGTACGTGTGTGTACACGACGCGCGTATTATATTATTACCACCGTCGCGCCGCCGCCGCCGCCGTCGCGCCGCCGACCCGGTTCCTTTCTAATATATAATATTATATTTTTTTTATATATATATATACGTTTGTCTTCAATACGTAGATTTATTCTTTTTTTCATCACTGTCTTCTCTTTCATATTTCTCCTCGTGTGTATAATATATATACATATTATAATAACTGCTGTAGTAATACATTACACGGAACATATTTTAAATAATAATAATAGTAACGTATTTTAATACATAAATATAATATATTATGTTAATATAATATAATAATATATAATATATACATATACACGCGCATACCTGAGAATAAAATGTTAAAACATCGTTCGGTATATTATATAATAATTTAATACATAGGTTTCAAACGCGCGGGAGGCCAGCACCTTTACATAGGTAGGTATTATATATAAAATATATACTTACACAGTTATCCGAAAAAAACGTAAAACTATTTTTTTTTTCAACCTATACGGTAACGGTTCGTATTTTAATTTTTAGAAGACAGAAAAACATACTTACACATTACACATCATAATGTAGATAGTAGATACTATTTTTGAAATTGATAGTATAGCCACAATTTAGGAGTGTGACTGACGACTTCGATATGAAGATCTATAAGATAAAATGTCCATTATTGCACTCCCGTGGTCCCGCGAGAAGGTTTTGTTAACTGATGCAGGTATTAAATATTAATGCAGTGACAATCCAAAAAAAAGGATGGCCATAATATAGACTTTTGTCACAGGAAAATATGGTTAAAATAGAAGTGGCAGCCTATTATACAATACGTCATATATATTCGAAACTACGTGTCTACCAGCAGAAAAATGCTTACCACAGTATAAATGTAACGGAAATTATAATAAAATATATTAGAAATATTAGAAATAATCAAATTAGGTATAATAAAGCGTACCACCGTATAAAGGTTTGGATTGAAAATAAAAACTTTTCGTTCCCAGACACACGATTAAATTTAATATGAAATATAAGTACCTATATAACTAATAACTTTATATTATATCATATATCCTCTACTTCGTCTAAAACCAAAGTCCAACCAATTTAATTAATTTATAGCTCCTTATAATTTTTATTTTAGATCGAAAGTGAAACGTGCAATCTATTGGTTTCATATACTGCAATGGTAGTATATACTTTTTATACTGTTTGGTGGTAAAAAATTTGAAAAATAATAATTCAATATCTATGTACTGAATACTGATACTATAATATATATTACATTGAAAAGGTTGGAAATTGAACTGGCTATAAATTATAATGTATATGAGTGTCGAGTGATACGTATAAGATTTCTCAGCTTTCATAATGGTTTCGACATTACGAAAATCAATGTATTATTAGAGCAGAAAATATATTAACGATCGTATTTAAAATTAAATCTTGATAATTGCTGTACAATGAAGTTTCAGCGATACCGCAGGTCTTTTGGAGTATTTTATTGAACTATATAGATCATATTATTAAACGTGTATTAACTATTGATAAGTACACTTATTGAAAAGTGAAGAACTTCTAAGAATCAAAACATTAGAATATTAACTGCTTAATATTTCTGTAACACTATAAGTGCACTCCAAAACTAAATATTGCTCATTAGTCATTCGAAGGCACAGGGTCGTAGTTAAACAATGGCAACACGATAGACGGCATAAGACGTTAAATACAAATTACAATTTTAAATCATGTTTTGTTGTTGTTTTTTTTTTAGTAATGAGTTATGATGTATATACAGTCCACAGCAGGTCCATGGTATATGATACAGTTAAACGAAAATGAAAAATGCATTATTTATAATTTCATAAGTCCACGGTAAAAAATACGAATTTTTATTATTACCATTGAATGAAAAATCGAGGAAACTTATATAGGTAGTTGTACAGGTGCAATCAGGTATCCTACATAAATATACATGCATATACCTATACCGCTTTAATATTAATTATGTCATATTATGAAAATGAGTATAAAAATGCATTGTATAAAAATATAAGGTAATTTTGATACCAATGTTGCCACTTTAATTATTGAATTTAGGTGTGTATAGGCATATATTCCAATCAGGTTCCTATTTTACTAAATTCTTATAGCCGAATAACCAAAGAATTTAATTTTCATGCAACTTTACTATCTGCCTAGACATTTAGTTAAATGTCCAGGTGTTTAAAACTGTCTATTTCAAGTCAGAAAAATAATAAAAATGAAATGTTTTTGTATTATTTTAAAAATGAATCTATAATATTATAGTAACTATAATACAACTTCTTATATTCATTTTTTATACTCGTGCTATCATACCTAATAATTATTAATTACCTATATGTGTTGATAATTTAAGGTTTAAAACAATAGTACCGAAGGACACGAAATTCAAAATATTTCCTATACCTACGTATTTTACATATTAATAAATTATATATGTACATAATTTTTTATATAAAATAGCAATAAATATTTAATAAGAAAATAAGATTAATTTTTAAAACATGTAATACAGAAAAGCTTTATTTTCATAAATTTGCCTGACTTGAAATATAGGAATTTAGTTATACGTCAGTGCATTTAACTAAGTCTAGGCTGATAGTAAAATCGTATACAAATTAAAATCTTTGACTATTTGCTTAGGCATTTAGTAAAATGCCTGATTTAACTATATGTTTACCACCTATATTAATATAATAAGCATATATTGTACGGTGTAACTATCTGGGATATCTCCATGCACTCCATCGTCATCATCCTTTAGCATTGAAGAACAGTGGCATTTTTCTTATCTAATGAGGTACCCCTTTGGATATAGGTTATTATTAAGGAAAAAGATTTATTGTAGCTCTAAAAATCACTAAATGCACTAATACATTTTTTTCTAGGGATTTAATTTAAAAATATTAATAGTTTAAAAAATACCTGAAAAAAGGATAACAATGACCTACATCATTTAATTATATGCCATACCAAAACCACATGAATAAAAAAACTTTTAGTCCTCGTGAAACTTTTACTTATTCAATAACTACAAAAATAAAATAAATCGCAAACAAAACTCGTACCTAGTCGAAAGTTTAGGAACACAGCGAACGTGAAATGTGAACATGTCAAGTATGGCCGCCTATAGGTCTTATTTTAAAGCATGATAAATATCTATCTATCTTTACAGAAAATTAATCTAATAGGCCTCCAACCTCTAACGCTTCTAGAAAATCTGTACTTCCGCGAACACTCAACAACCATAAAATGATAACAAATTAAAATAAATTAACTCCAAGAAAAATAATATAAAAACATTGATTATTACTTTTTTGATTATTATTTTTTGTATGATTTTGTGGTACTATTACCTTATTATATCAAATCATTTCCTAATTAATTAAAATATGTATGAAAAAGTATAAGGTGAAAAAAATGTAAAAAAACCTCTTATTATGCATTTATACTACACAAAATAAAAATACAAAACTATCTTTGCCTTAGCATAAAACGTATTTGTTTCTTACTCAACTATTTTGTGATTGTGTAAAATAAATATGCAAATGCTACAATAGTCCTCTGCCCTAGTTATTATTAAAAGTCTAACAGTGTACCAACCTATATATTATAACATTATACAACGGTCAACAACACGTTTTTCTTTCAAGCGATGTAGTTTTGTTAAATATTAATTATAATTTAATTGCATTAAATACAAACACACACATAATATTAGTACATTAAAATACGTTTTCTACATTTTATTATCTTTATCTTAAGGTTTGGAATTGGAGTATATGTACAAGTACTGCATATCAGGTATGTATAGTCATTAACGTGGGTTCATCACATCAGATCTAAAAGATTAGCGTTGAATTATCGTCTTCGCTTGCTCAAACTTTTATTATGCAAAAATAATTACACATCTATTAGAACTAAACTGCTTATTTACAAAACACTATTAAAACCACTATGAACCTACGGCCTTCAGCTTTGGGGCAATGCGAAAAAAACCAATATCTTGAAAATCCAAACCTTTCAAAATATTACACTTAGAAAACTAATGAATGCTCCACCCTACGTGTCAAATTATACACTACGCGCTGACTTAAAACTTACAACAATAAATGATGAAGCTAAAATCTTTTATAAAAGATTCCATTACCGTTTTAATAATCATCCAAATCAACTAATAAAAAACTTGGCCGCTCCCACAATACCTGGAAATCCTCCGAGACGTTTGAAGCGCAAATGGTGCCGTGATCTCTTAAATTAAATGAATTATTATCAAGTTAACAGAAAGTGTTATCAATGGATATGGCTTCTTTCATCAAAACCTCATGACCTGTTAACTTTTATCACATATTCTTATTGTGTCTAGTAGTATGGATACATATTGTTTATTACGTTTAAAAAAAAAAGAAAAAAAGGTATGTAGTATGTAGCTACATAATATTATATTATATAATATAGTTGTCACGCCACCGTGACAACTGACATAGGTACAGATTAGCCATTAGGTGTAATAAATCAAAACGAGAAAAAAAATATTGGCATCACTAATGTACGCGTATAGTACTACTGGTTGGACCCAGTTTAATAAAAATATGACCTGCCAATTTCAACCTTTTAATATCGTTGGATTTTATTGGCGTGATATGACAGCTGATAACTGATATATATTTTAGTTTAACGATAACTGATCTGCAAAGACAGTACTGATCCATATATTATTATAATGAAATCACGAATGAATAAGTAAACGATTAAAAAAAAACCGAAGTTGTACGAAACATTAACGAAATTAATAAGTAATACCCACTATATACAAATATGCTTTGGCGAGTAATGTTGAAACGGGTTTTTATTTTATATTATAATACAAACAGTCAAAATAATTTCCAATGGGAAGAAATGATTATTCATCGATATTTTTGCAACGTGTCAATTAAGTGTATAATTTAAATTATCTTAAATTGTTTTGATTACAAATTTAAATTTCACATATATGTAACTACGAGCCTTATATATTTAAAATACTTTTTATAATAATTACTTTCAGATATAATATGTGATATGTATTATACAGTGCAAATATTGCAAATGTGTCTCCTGGGAAATACCATACATTCCTATATAGTGAGATTTAAAAACAAAAGTTTTTATTGAAATGTATTGAAGGATGAAAATTGAAAACAACACAATCCCTAAACCAGATCGTTTATAACTGATTTACGATAAGTTACACTTACGTATACATGCTTCAACTATATAGGTATAGAAATAGTTTTATAAACTTGATTTCGAATGATACACAACGATATAGGCATATAGACATACAGCTAATAACCTAAAGTCTATATTGCGCCATAATTCACAATAACTACTGGGTAATTCCATTTTTATCAAAATCGAGATTTGGTGTCAATCGAAATATTTAGACTTGTTTTGAGCTGTTTACGGACATTTTCAGTTTCCAATTTTTTTAATTTTTTTTTATTTTTATAAATGACAATAAACTTTTATTCGTTGTGTCAAAAAGTCTGAAAATTTGATACAAGCCCCCTTATATATTGTTACAACAGCAGTTGAAAAATATTAAAAATACATAGGTACAATTTTTTTTAAAAGCATTTCAATTCAAATTTTGAAAAAAATCAACTTCTAAAGTATATGATAATAAATAAATAATAATAATATTAAACTTATTTACCGTATTAATAATAACAATATAAATATAATATAAACCATAAAATATCCTAGGCTGACAAACTGTCTCCCGGTCTCCGCTCAGAATCGTTTTTCGTATACAATAATTGAATTCAAATTTAACACCATCCATTACAGTCACCCGCGCGTGTAACCTATATACTGTACAGCTGAGCGATTTCCACTTACCCTTTTTCGGTTTAAATTTAACAATGGTTCCCTACATAGAATTTATGTTTATGTTACTCAAAATTTTATAAGAAATAATATAATCTTCATTTAAAAAAAATTCACTTTATAATGTTTGTTGCTGTGTTATTAAATATTTAATTTTCAAAGTGTTATATTTTTTTTCTTTTTATTCCTTTCTTATTGCCATACCCGTAGGCTGTATATATAAATATTACCTAATTATATTTCAATGAATATAATATTAAAAGGTAGTATATATGTACATATTATTGCAATTTATTTAAGTATCTAAAATTCTAAAACACATAAACATCACTTTTATGAACACATTTATAGGTATGCCAATATGATATCAGAAGGCATTTATAGTTTAGGCATTTGATAGTAACAAATAAAATAAAATAAAATAAATTTGTAAGTAGGTATACTTGCTGCTTTTCATCCTCCAATTCTTATAAATTATAAAAGTCAATAAAGAATAAGTCTATATAGTAAGCCATATTGAGTTATGAAAGAACTTTTTTTGTGTAAAAAATGTTTTGTAAAAAGTAATTAACATAGCCCATAGGTACCTACTATATTTTTAGTATTTATAATTTTTATTTTTTTTTTTTTTTGCGGACTAATTTATAGTTTTATAAAATATTTTATTTTATCCTGAAAAGTCAAAAGTCACGAATATTAGTCGCAATAATAATGCAAGACTGCATGATGATGAATTTGGTGTTTGGAAAGAACGCGTTTACGTTCATATTTTGTAAACGGCAAGTGAATGTCAATCATAAAATTCTTATTTTTAAAAAACTTAAAAGATTTTTAGATCGTACAATTGGAATTCGTTATTTAAAAAGTTTTTTTAATATTATTATGCTATTGAATCACATTTCGGGAGGGGGGCTTGACATTTTTACCTTAACGTTGGCATAAACATACATTTTCAGACTCCTACTGTATTTGAGTATTTCACCTAACTACCTAAGGCACCAAATATGTATAGGTATAATAGGAATACAAATTAAATAAACAAATAAATAAATTATTGGTAGCTTCTATATTTTTTATTTTAATGTTATATTGTTATATAAACCTATTTTTTGTACTTCAAAATGATAATGGTTTGCGTTGAGGTCAACGAACAACGGTAGGTAATTACAGTCAGACTTGGTTAACTCAAAGTTCGAGTTAACCAAGTTCGACTGCACTTGAACGTTTTATGGTATGGCTGCTTCAAACCCTGGTTTATATACCAACTTAGATAACTATGGTTCTATTATAGTTGATGAAAAACGTTGACATTTATAAGATATTGATAAAAATAAATTCTTACTAAAAAATGTTTCACAATTTTTTTTTGATTATTTTCTACAATTATATATGTTATAGAAGTGTAGTAGAAAGACTTGAAGCTTCCGGGATGGTTTGAAATGTTCTGGGAACTTAAGCTAATATTCGCCTAACTTCACAAAAAAAATACAATTAAATTACTTTGTGTTGAAAAAGAACATGTTTATATGAATAGGTACTATATATATTGCGTTATTGTAAATAAGTATTACTGTGTTAGTATTAAGTGGAAAATCAAAAGCAGGATAACACAGCTGGTTTCAGACTCTAGATTGATTTAATATGACAATAAATAGTAACAATACTTACAGATTCAGAATATCATTTTTCACACAAGCACACCCCAGACCCAACACACCACACATGATACTCTTATAGTTTAATCCCTGTCGAATGCCACTAACAACACAATAACGACCTTTTCGGGCAGGTAAATGGCATTTTCTAGTAATGGTCGATTGTAAACGGAAGCAAATAATATATTATTTCTGACAATCCTAAGACTACCTGTAGAGTTCCTGATATTTATGTTTTGGTCATTTAATATAAAAACCCCCATCGGGATTCATACAAATATTGTACATTTATAACATGTTATCGTAATTTCTACCTACCACATGATCTATATTTTTTGCCAACAATATGGTTAAAGAAGAATAAGAGATACATTTCCAGTAGTGTTCGCAATTGTCCGATAAGCTTCCTATAAAAAGGTTTATCATTGTGATCAAATGTGTTGTTGCCCTTAAGGTCATTAATCATCAAACGAAAAATATGTATAGGTACCTACTGACAATTCAAGTAACAAACTAATGGTATTTTCTTTCAAATCTGCAGTTGTAGGTACTATATTTTTTCATTTTATTGAATAAAGTGTGGGTGGTTCAAATTTGATTAAGTGTAATACTTTCAAAGAAGGACAAAATAGGCTATTGGTATAAGCTTTTACTAGAAACAGCCTTTCGACCTTCCATCGTGTTTTATACAGTATTTGAAGTTACGAAAACTACTTTGAAATTGCATTTTTAACATTACATGTTTACATTCAACTTTTTTACCTAAACATAAGGACATATTACACATAGTTTAAGTCTGCAACAATTCTAAATCAAGGTTATAATTATACAAAATATACACAATATACGTAAGCGTACATTTGGATGAATATGCAAATATTTGCATAGAATTTTATGGTCATGATATTCTAGATATTTTGTTCATTAATTTATATACAATTTAAATCTGTTAAGTTTTTGTATGATAGAACAACTCTATTACGTGCCTCAAATGGGGATTGAATTGAGTGAAAAGGGGTTGTTATACTATATGTACCTATATAAACAATATAAAATACTAATAATATAAAATAAAATAATAATGTAATTTTTAATTTTAATTAATGATATTAAATAAAATTAATTATTTTATTTTTATGACTATATCTAACTACACAATCGAAACTAATATAGTAAAATAATATGCTTTATATATACCTACTATCCAATGTTTAAAATTTAAATATAAATATCAATGGAAGCTAAAGTACATAGTATATTGTATTATAAAAGATAAATTATGTTGTTTACACTCTACTCGTTGTATCCTGCAGATATCATATACATTTATACTTGAGTAAAGATAATTTTTTTAAGTGCCTATATAGGTACCAGTGTACCCGTACTGTACCACCTGTGTTCAATTTGCATAACTATAGAGGTACTGCATACAACTTTTTGAGTTTTCTAGTTGCTTAAAAAAAGTTTCTTAAAACAAAACTCGTAAGAAAATAAAAAGCACACATCATTGTAAAATCAATGTATCCTTTTCAGTTTTCACCTCACTGAAAATCTAAAATAACGAAATTTATTCATATCGATTGACTATTATTTATTTTTCAAGTAGGTATAAGTTATTAATAATTACTTAAAGTGTAAAGAATATAAATAGTAATAAAACGATTATATTTTGTAAGCCAAATAGGAAATAGATCTTCATATCTATATACGTAATTCATGTAATGCTTATATGCATAGTGAATATTTTTAAATACTAGGTGTCTAGGTATAATCAAATTAATTAAAATTAAATAGTTATTTCTTCAATTATATTTTAACCCATAACTTCTTTTTGTCGCCTAATACTCGAATCACAATTTTTGCATATTGCACCAAACTAATATGGATCCAGGACATAAGGAATATAATATAAGATTAGACTACATTTTACAACTCAATTGTGATCAAATCGCGCGCGTAATGCCTAATAAAATCAAGTAAAAGTTGTATTAGTATTTTGGTTCATTAAACATTTGTTCAATAAATTTGAATTTCTTATAAATTTATTGGAAGCAGTTAAAGTAGTACCTTAAAACATGGTGGCAACTGTTCGTGATTGGCAGCGGCCGTCACGATGCTCTGGGTGACGTGTTCGTGTCCATGTCACGCCTCCTGTTATACTCGCGTGATTCTTGACTCGCTTCGATGATCACTTATATACTAACATACTGTATCACGTAACGTAGTAAAAGTTGTTGGAACATTATTGCTACCAACAGGCCATTATTGGCCATTATTATTTATTGGCCTTGTATTTAATATTGGTTGAAAATATTGTAATAGGTATACTGTTCTGCATCAAACTATAACCAAATCGTAATTCATATATTTTTACTTTAAATTAGAACTGACCGGCAAACGAGTTTTAATGAGTTATTATTATGCATCCAATATAGAATATTGATCAATCAGAAACCTGCAGGAGAACAAAAGTAAATCGGAATAATAATTAAGTGTTTAAAACGAATAAATAAATAGGTATATTGATGTGAAAGTACTTACCTATACATCCATTAGCCCCTAGGAGTTATGAAATTTCTGAGAAACTAATTTGGCTTTTCTTCATTCATATTCTGTACATACATGTGAACTTATATATACTTAAGTATACTTAGGTACCATCAACGCACGTAGAATCTATATTCAGTAAAATGTGAACTAACGGTTTGCGTCACGAGGATTTATACTAATTTAAAGTGGTACTCTAATCTCTAATACTCTATGGCGTTATGAAATACCCTATATTACCATATATTTTATAATATTAAGAGGTTAAATATTGGTACTTTTAACGAGTTGTAAGTTATAAATCAATCTTGTTTATACCTATAAAAACATAACACATTTTAAATACATTTAACTTGAAGCATCTTTTAACTTTGTATACTATATATATTAAATTGTAGTTTGGGAAACTCAGAGGGTAATTCGACGCGTGTTGGTAAGATGAAAAATTGATTATATCAAAATAATTAAAATGCCGATACTCAATAATTTGATAAAACTAACATAAAGATATTAGTAACATTTAATTTTTCAAGTTTAAAATTATTTTGATGAGTGATAACACATTTATTTACAAAAAATTAAATTTTGATTAGCCAATGTAATATTTTAAACTGTTGTCATAACGATTAACAAAAATCAGTAGGGAAAATAAAATATTTTAACAGATATATTGAATAAGACATATTCTTAGGTGTCATTTGATATGTTGTTTATTTTATTTACATTTGTTTTTTATAAGTTATGAATCAAAACACAAAACACGTGTAGTACGGATAAGTGGGCGTCTACCAAGGATAAATAGATATATGTCAACTTATCCCAATATTTTATATAAATTATACCAAGAATAATGTATTTTTAAAAGTTAATACAAAATTTGCATTTTATCTAGGAGTATTGTTATTTTAAACCCTTTAAAACATAAGTATTACTGCATATTATCATTAAATCTGTATGAAGATATATTGAGCATAATTATTGCTGTTATAGTCCCTACTTACATAGATCACCTAGCAGCTATCTACCATTTTTATTGTGGCTCAAAGAAAAAAAACCTATTTTATCCTTTTATCAACTATATGCATTTCAGATTCCAATTATAGGTATATGAGTATATGACTGTAAGAGATTTAAACGAAAAGTGGATATTAATAACATTTCGTTTCGCATCGGTGTTATAGTATGTATATAATATTATAATAATATATTCGTAGGTACCTATAATATAATAAGTAATAACTAAAAATATTAAGTTGACATTTGGCTGAATAAATTTAAGTAGGCATTATAATATAACATGCGCATCTATACCTATATAAAAAAAAATATATATATTGTATTATATATAGTCGTATGTAAAGTGTATGTACATATATAAGCATTCTACCACTTTATGATAAAAAATGTGTTTATGTATATGCCGAATTGTATATATATATATAAATGTACCAATATACCTGTATATAATATATTATAATAGGTATACGAATGTATTCAACATCCACGTATATTTTTTATGACTTAAGCCACTACAGTCTTTGTTATTTCCAACAACAACGACATCAAAAACGACCGAGGTGGGTGCTGCTAGACAGTATATGTAATGGATTCTGAGTATTCACTGCCGTAACGGTCGAGAATATGACACCAGCAGCGACGAAGAGTGTAATATTTTATAAAATATTATATGCGATCAGATATACATCCGACCCTGCAGTATACTCATTACTATTTTTGAACATATACCTATACCATATAATATATTAAAATAACAATGATCGCACGGTCGATCGTAAAAGCGCTCTGAAAACATTACAATTATTATTATAACACACATAACACATTTATGGATACAAAATACAACTATAGTGGTTATATAAATAAGCCTAATATAATATAGTATTATAACATATATATATTATATATTTATTGCTGTTTAAAAATCGCCAGTAGTGGTATAAATTACTAATTATTTTATCATTTAAAAGTTTCGGTTATATCGCAATTTCAAAAACTACAGATTGGTATGTTTTAATAATTTATACTTATATGTACCTATATATAATGGACACGATACATCATTACGAAATATATAATTTATTAAAAATATGTATAAACGTCAGTTCCTCTTATATAACCATATAATATTTGCTACCTGCTGTGAGCATAACTATTCGTCGCTACCTACGTGACTTAGATGTAACTTAAAAAGAAAATCATCGTTAATTCGTTGATTCAGAATAATGGTAGGCACTAGTATTATATATACTACTATTATTTATCCTCAATCTTAATTGTTAATCATTATATACTCTGACTCGTTGTACAATTATACCAAAACAGTAAAGTACCGATTGAAGTGATAGACGCTTGTATATTATTATAACATTTATAACAGGTAAATAAATATATACGTATATAATATACTTACAAGATATTGTCTATATGTTATTTATTTAGTATTATTGAAACCACTATGAATGTGAAATGTGTGTTCTATAAAAGGTAGGCAGGTATATAATACATATATATATATACGATGATTGGATTCGAGTCTGCAATTTTGGTTTATCGGCGCCATCTGCAGCACGTTTAGATTAAACAATTGATATAAGCCATAATATTATGGGGAACAGGATCATACACTTTATGGTCTATAAACGTTTAAATTAAAAAACGTTTACACGTTTTGTCTGTTCCAATAAATATAAATAAATACAGCCGATCAGTCATTGGACCGTAACTTCCGAAATTTCACGTTAGCCTGAATTCTGATCAACCTAATTCGATTCGCCATAATGGCATAGTCAACAGTTGGTAGGTTTAAGGTTGGTATATAATTGCATTGTTCTGGAAAAATTCAGTGGACTTTAATAAAATATAATAAATAATATACCTACCTGAAAAAAAAAACCATTTAATATATCCCAGACGTATAAAACATTGTCACTTTATTATCAGTTAATTAGTTTACAATTCCAGTATATTCAGCTTTATTTCTTAGTGAACACTGAAAGTGTGTAGTCCAAAATCGGAAGTGTGCAGTACGGATTTGTTAAGTGCGTACTAGTAAATAAGTTTATATGCTCATTTTAAATTAGGTACCTATATCAATGTTCATCTGTTTGGTTTAAAACAACAATGATCTGAAAGTGTTTTCCTGTCTAATTTAATTATTTGTATTTCTCACGAAATAATAATATAAATAAGTAATAAATACTTTGTTAATAAAGTGTTATACATAAATTAATAATTTAGTTTAAAAATAACTAGCCCTCATTTTGAATTATATGCTACAGCCTGCAATGCGTAAAGGAAAATATAATTTAAACTGCTCCCAATAATATATGTATTATATTGCAGGACTACTGGATTGGAACATTTAACCTATACTTCACTGATCGTTTAAAATATTATAATTG
The DNA here is from genome assembly GCA_027563435.1 of Nasonovia ribisnigri. NCBI lineage: Eukaryota > Metazoa > Arthropoda > Insecta > Hemiptera > Aphididae > Nasonovia > Nasonovia ribisnigri. The sequence goes on from JANEHU010003988.1 coordinate 162,464, forward strand.
ACAAAATATGTACCTACAATTATTAATGTGACGATATTAGACTTAGACCTCTAGAATCTATGTACACCTATGTATATAAATATAATATATAAACAGAAGGAATGGGATGATATACAACATGATAATACTAGTTTTTTTAAAAAATAACAACAAGATGTAATGTAAAATAACAAATTGGCCGCGGAGGGTGAAGGGACGACTTATTTATTAAAATATTTCGGATGTTTAAAGCACTTATAAGACCGTGAAACTTACGTTATACTGACATTCAGTGAAATCTACAGCACGCAGCACGGCGCGTTACCTATACAGTCTTTTTCGAACTCGGCGCGTGGCCACGTGTCTCACCGACTCGACGTGGCGGTGTATAATGTAATATTTACGTCGTCGCGCATATACACGCAATATGTACGTACATTCCACACACACACACGGTCGCATCGACGACACAACTATGTGATTGTGTGAGTGTGAGTGTGTGGTGTGTGTGTGTGTGTATGCGTGTGTGTGCGTGTGTGTGCGTGTGCGTGTCGCAAACAATAATAATAATAATAATAATAATAATAACAGCGACGGCAACAAGAAAAATAATCATAACGACCGAAGCCGGTGCAGGCAACGCTGATTTAGTGTGTAGCTGGTGCGGGTGGACGCGAGGTGCGGAGGAGCACTGGGGTGACAAGCGCTCGGAGGGGTGGAAGGGGATTATAGGTGTGGCGCAGCGCAGCGACGAACGGCGGAGGGGGGTAAAGCTCACTCGCGCGCGTGCCATCCGCGTGAAGCGGCGGTGCGGTCCAGGCCAGAAGCGTCCCTTCGTTCCCTACACACACACACACACACACACACACACACACACACACACGCACACGCACACATATATATTATATATATATATATATTCGCCCGCTCCTATCGTCATTGCGTCGCGTACGCAAAAAAAAAAAAAATCCTCATCCTCCATCTCCACCTCCCCGTCGAGTCATCCGCCACCTCATAATCGTCCTCTTCCTCGCCGTCGTTGTCGTATAAATGCTCGCGTCGTACTCCTCCGCAGCAGTCACGTGGATGGCTTTACCGCCCTACCCCACCCGCCCACAGACACGTCGCACCGGTGCGCTGCTATATACCCACCACCCTACGACTTTCCGCCCTATTCCGCGGCCGTTACTCGGCCCACATAATGTGTAGCACGCAGCCCCGAGTGGCGGGTGCCAACCGGCGGCGAGGGCCCCATGTGCGCCTGCGGTCGGGCCACGAGTCGCTGGCAATCGTCGGCCGGACGGCCACATGGGGTACGACACGCCGCTACGGTAGCGTAACCGTATGGCCGTCAACGGCGGCGTAGGACAACGCCGATCCGACACAAGACGGGAAGCTCTCTGCGCACCCGTGTGTTTTAGAATAATTAAAATAATATTACTATCCGACGTAAAAGCGCGTCTACCGCATGTGTAAAGAACATTTATCTACAGAACCCCTACCATATGACAAAAAAGTATGTATTCAAATTTAAATATGCACGAAAAAAGGCATATTTTTGTAACTTTGTTCGAAATTCAATGCTTATAAGCTATTTTAAACAGAGTAGGTACTCTGCAGAAAAATCATAAGCTCATAATTCATAAACATTATGGCAATATGGCATTCACATTCAATACCTACCTATACGATTATAATACTCTGTGAAATTGTGAACGAAACCAGCGTAAAGTATAAATATATAAATTTTAAATATTTATTCTATTCAATGGTATTATCTCGAATGTGTATTGTGTCTTAGGTTTCCTAGAGTTTAACATTTATTTTTATTGTATAATATTTGAAAAAATTACTTAATTAATTACTTTACAATATATATTTCCAGGTGTAGTAATATAATTAATGTAAAATATTAAATACAATATTGTATTGGCATCAGTTGTTTTAATTTTTAATCATTCATATACTTATTTTGAAATATATTTGAAATTAAAAAAATGTATCACCTTCGCCTTAAATCATTGTTCGCCTTAAAGTTATAAGTTCTACAAGCCACCTGAATATAGCAATAGATTATATAACTTCATAGGTATAGACAGTATAGTATTATTCAGTAGTCTCCGGGGAGCTAACCTAACCCAAAAGGGGATCACCGTAAATACTTTTTCATAAATACGTAGTTCGTTTTTTATGCATATTTTACGTATATAGTACTTACCTAGACAGCTAGACACCTAGTACCTATTGGCTATTATATATAGTATTATAATAGTAATTATATAGTTTAAAATTTATACAGGAGACTATCTCATTAAATGTTCCACTTCTTCACACTTTTATTGTATAGGTATGTACTAAGAGAGCTAGAGATATAGCTGGTATGTATAATATTTTCATTCGTCGTGCACACAGGTAAATTATAAGTCTTTATTTCAGGTTTCTTACTCTTTGGATTGTAGCGAATAGCGATACGATGCACACATTTATTATGAATAAACATTTCTATACTACTAGTGCATTTGTTTGAATTCATTATTTCGATTTCCTCTATTCTATAAAGTATAATAATGAAATATTCACTGAACTACAATAATATATTATTATTTTGTTAACGCAATAATGGGTATATATACTTGAGGTTTTTCTTGGCAACTGTCAAGTACGAATAAACTACGCTTACGATGTAATAAAAATAAAAAACAATTAACACATAAAGAACAACGTTTAGTGCGTGGCAGTGTGGTGGGGGGGGAGGGGGGGGGGTGTACCGCATATAGAAAACAAATTGTTTAGAATTCAGTTTTATTCAAACCGTTCACATTGTTGAATTCCTATTCAGCGATAAATCGTGTATGAAAATATTTACTGTGACTAAACATTTCAACATTTTACTATAGGTATATATAGTACAAACTACAGGACATAATTGAGTAGGTTAGAGGCACGTTGTATTCTGCTATACTATAGTAGACTTAAAATATTTTTGGACATTTTGTTATGGACATCATAGTAGTCGAGAACCGTTATATATATATTGTTTGCCACCGGGCAAATTGAGATTGTTAACAGTATGTCATAACTGTGCTATCCATCACCTATATACATTGTAACAGTCGAGTTTTATTTATAACAAAAGAAAATATTTAGTTATTATTATTTATTATTGAAAACGTCATTTCACCTAAATAAACAAATTTTATTAAATTGTTATGCATCGATCTAGGACAAATGGGCGTAGAACATACTCTTTAGTACTACCTAATCAAATAGACGAAACCGTTTTGAAGTAAAATATAAATATAATAAAAAGAAGAAAAAGAAGAAAAAGAGTAAAATAATAAGAATAATAATAAAATTAATCAAAAATTAAAACTCTATTATGATAGGTACACAAAAAATAATATATTAGTATTAAAATACAAGTTTTTTTTTTTAATGTTCATACAAGTTGCTTCAAAATTAAAAAATCAAAAAAACCTACAAGGTTTCCTAAATATTTTAACTTTTAAATTTGATTATAGGTAAATTCACTTTAATATTAAAAATAATAGAGTAAACCAAATTCTTCTGAATCTAACATTTTAAGTGTATATAGTATAAACCAGGAGTGGCCAGTGATAAAATAGTCTCAACAGGCACAGTATAATGAAAAATATGTAAGAATCAAAAGCAGAAAAAAAGGTTTTCAGCTATCGTAAATAAGATAAGATATAGTATGTAATAAAATGTGTAGAATGCGAAACAATAAAATAATATAACATGCACAAATCGCACCACTAAAACAAGACTGTCACAACTCAAAATATATCGGTTTGGAGCGATAACTACTTTCGAATAGTAAAAAAAAATAACTATATATATATATAATGCAAGACCAATTTCAATATAATTTTTCACTTAGCCACTAAAAAGATGTGTCAGTATTGAATTATATAATTTTTAGCTAATTTTCAAAGCAAGAGAGCTATACTATTTATTACGTTATGTCAGTATAAGTATTTTCATTTATCCAACTAATCACTGCAGAAGAAAAATTCAAGACTACCATATTTCGATTTGTGCGTTCTTGCACTAAAAAAACACTAATTATGGCGTGATAATTACGAGAGCAAAATAGCAGTAGGTATTTAGAGTTGTGGCAGTATTGTATTTATATAATTTGTGATATTGCAGCTGCAATACGACTGTCGTGTATTTATGAATATAAATGTTTTACTGCCATATCTCAAAATATGGCTGTCTGCATTTACTTAAACAATTTTAAAAGGCCATAAGTCTAACTTTTTGGGTTTATGAGAGTACTTCATAATATTTGAAAAAGTCATATTTTAAAGTATGTTTGCAAGTATTTAAGTTTTTATTTCCAAACGCATGGATAAAGAACTTTTTAAAATATCTCGGATTTAAACTTCAAATCGCTATTTCCCAAAATTATACAATTTTAGTTGTGGAAGTATTGTTCTAGAGGTATGAAATGTAAAGTTCAATTTTGTATAGGATAATTTTGTCTTCATGTAATACGCCCATTATTATATATTTAGTAATAATGTTTTGTGTCTTGCGATAAAATGCAAGCCATGGTATATACAACATACATTATTCTAGATACATGTACTCTAACTAAATCTAAGTACTTTACTTATTTGAATATTCCAAAAATATACATTTAAATAAATACATGGAATAAAGGATAAAAAGGGGCGAGTATACTTGATGAATCACCTTATAAAAAAAAAAAATATTATCAAACATATACATTCCTCACTATAATACTCCATATTATAGTGTCTAAAATAAATGCCCCTAACGTTTAGATTCTTATAGTAATTGTACTATAAATGTGTGTTTATTTTTTTATCTTGTCTGGCATCACCTACATAATATACCTATTGAAAATGTAAAATAATAAATTGGATATAGTTGATTATATTTAGGAGGTCAAAAGTAGACAATTCCCGGTGATTTTTTAAATAATTGGGAAATACCAAAGAAATTTACGATAAACTGGAATATTTATGCAGTACCAATTTAAACAAAATCGATTTTGTTTTCTAAATTCTGAGCGGAGCGATGAATATATTTATTTTGCAATGATGTGTGTTTTTTTATTTTTGTGTCTGTCATCACCATTTGGGGCAGAAAAATGCTTTGATTTTTCGATTTTCTTCAACAGTATCTTGTTATGATTTGTTATGTATTAAACATATTATAAGATAACACCAACAAAATTGTAATATACACCAAATTGTTTTTAAAACTATATGTGTATTGTGTACCTACACGATAAGTAGTCGAAAAAATTTCGAAAAGTAAATCTATTTGATGCATTTGAGAAGTCAACATTTAAAATTCACAGTAATTTTCAAAAGTGCACGAGAAAAACAAAAAAAAAAAATTTTTGTTGGAATTTTTACAGTTTCAGTTTCCAATTTTTTTAGTTCTTTTTCTATAAATGTCAATAAAATTTTATTCGTTGGGTCAAAAAGGCTGAAAATTTAGTAGAAGGATCCTCACACATCAATACAATATCAGCTTAAAAATATTAAAATACATAGCCAAGATTTTTTTCATGAGCTTTTAAAATTTAAGTGTTGACATTATTTATCAATTTGAAAATTTACAAATTATTTAGTTGTTAAAAATGTATACAATGTTCAACTTTTATAGCTGAGGATTTAAAATTTAAAACAAGGTTGCACGTAAGTAGGTTTTTCTATAGCCAAAAAATCTATAAAATATACATAAACCGATAAACCCAGTTTTTTTTTAGTTATTTGAAGTTAAATTTTGGATGAAATTACATATTAAATAACTAAGAATAACGGTTTTAGTTATTTTTTTAACTGCATAATATATTGATTCAACTTATCGGCTATACTGTTATTAATAATAAGTAATAACATTATAAATATAATATAAAATATCCTAGACTGACAAACCGTTTCAGCTTCTATTCGTTTTTCGTACAGGTACAATGATGTTATACCATTGATTTCATATATTTAATACCATCCATACAGTGACCCAATTGTATAATAATTACTATACAGCTGAGCGACAATTACTTTTTATTATGAAATTCAAAAACTAATAATTTCATTAAAGACTTAATATTTTTACCAAATCGGCAAATATTTAAATTTAAATAGATTTTTCTAGACATAGAATCATTTTAAATTTAGAGTTTTTTTCGGTTTTAAGTGATAACAATTTTTTAATTATAAAAGTAACTCATACATAATTTCTATACTCTATAGTAAGTTGTTTTTATCTAAATAGAAAAAAATATCTAAAATACATAGGCACAATTTGTTGTAATATAGACAGTATTTGGTTTTTCAAATTTTTTGAGATTTTATATTTAAACAAGAAATAGCAATATGTATACCTATGTATTATATTTGATTGCCGTGTAATTTATCATAATTTTTTTTTATCTATAACATGAATGATCAATCAACAGACAATCGTTTAATGAGTGATAAAGATCAAGACCATCACATAAAAATAATATTATGTATTGGTACTTACCTATCCATAATATAGAGGTAATATATTGGTAATATAAATTAATTTTTTAGATAATTTATATTTATTTTTTATTAGTATAATAACAATTTACTTAATCTTAATGGCCATTAACTAAATTTTAATATAGTAATAGTTATTCAATAAAAGAAATTAAAAATACATCCACGGCCTGATGTTTATTATATAATATGTATATAGTATACCGATCATAAACAACCGATTAATGCAGCGTAGGTACCCATCATATTATAATGATTATATTAATGATTAATTGATAACTCGATTTAAGCAGTATTTCTTTTGTATCCGACCATGCAATCCACGCGTCTACTTACATATAGCTTTATCTCAGATGAACTGTCGTGCAATTAAACATTAAACGAAGGTATATATCCATTTATATAATTTTATTATATAATATATTATACGACTATAACATATAGGTATAAAACTAAAGTACGTAAAACGTAACAGTATCAGGTATAATATTATGCCGACGGAGCACAAGAAGTCTAAAGCAATTATTATAATAAATAATAATATATGTTTACCAATGTGCAATTATTTAATATGAGTACGTTGTCTTTTTAATGTAAAGTATAAAATATTTCGTAATTAATCCTTGTATAAATTTTTGATGGACATTTCATTGTTGATTATTGCGAATATTATGATAGGAATATAAAAAACAAACCCAGAACGATCTCTATACAGTTCGAAGTAACCTGCAGTTACTTATCAAAGAAAATGTGTCATTCCGATATTTCTAAACGTTACTGTGATCTATAAAGACTATTTTGTACTAAATCATATAGTGTACAAAAAAAAAATAACATTATACCGTACAGACTACAGATTAAACCCATGATAAAATAAAATATAAATGTAAATTATAGTTTTAGATTCTGACCGTAGCTATATATCTATAGGTTTTACAATGATGTGTATTTTTTTCCGTCCATCATCAACTTTTGTGGTAATAAAAATGCTCTGATTTTCGACTTCAGCATCTTTTCTAATAGAATAATTTTCTAATTATAATTTTTAAAGGTTAAAATTTTGACAAAATTCATCAAAACCTCGAAAATTTAAATATTATTTTGTAATTAAAAACGTATAAAATGTTCAATTTTTATAGCCAAAATATGTAAAAAAAATAAGGATTCTATATAATAGTTCATAGTGTAATCAAAAAATCTAAAAAATTTATAAACACAGTTTTTTTCAAGACATTTTAAGTTCAAATTTGGACAAAATTAGATTTTAAACTAAGAATATAGATTGTATTTATTTTATTGTTATTTAAAAGTATTAATCGTGGATAGGTTTGAAATTTTTAAGCATATTATTATATTTTACATACAAAATTATATTTGCAAATGCAAATATTTAGGCAAAAATTAATCTAACGGTCGGGTAGTATAGATTCTTAATACATAAAATGAATTACTTTAATCACAATAATATCATAAAATATACTTAATATACTTAATATTATAGGCTGACACACCGTCTCCGCTCAGAACCGTTTTTCGTAAACTATAATTTATCATTGAATTCAAATGTAACACGTCCAGTATTCCATTACGATCATATACTCGACACTACTGTACCTATGACAAAGCGGTACCCACTTGTCGACCTTTTTTAAATTGTATTACATTGTATATTATGTGTAAGTACCTAAATAAAACACAGTGACGGTTTTGACGGTGGCGATAACATTCACCTTCCACCGCACTTAGACTCGGTTAATTTGCTTTCATATGTAAATATTAAAAAGGTAGACAAGTGTGTACCGTTCTGTTGTACAGTAGCTGTCAAATGTGTCACCGTAATGGAATAATACGTATGTTAGATTTGAATTCAATGATCAATTATTGTATACGAAAAGTAATTCAGAGATGGTGATGGTAATCTTCCACTTTTTGATACACTCTTGTCTTTTTGTATTTATATATAACTGGTACAGTAAAATAATTATTAATTTTTAATCTTCATGTTATGATTATTGATATAATTAAAAATTAAAATAGGTTCCTTGTAAAAGAAAATTAGAAATATTTTGTAATAGAATAATTTTGCTAGTTAAAAACTTCTTTGGAAAAAAAAACCCAGGACGGTGCAGTACGTTACACACCTGGGACAAAATGATACAAGTTAGTCAATATACATTTTATATTATGTTAGACCTTGCTAGCCTTGTCCAATCATTAATTTTAATTAATACAAAATTATCTCATATTGAAGATGAATAATATTTAGCTAAAACAATTTAAAAAAAATCTTTGAATAAATATAGGTAAATTAAATATATAGGTACAAGCACTAAGAAAATATAATCAAACTTTTGTTAGTATCTAACATTGTAAAAGTTTACTCCGTAAGAGTTGACCCCAACCGGCGATTTTAGTTATAACGCAATAATTATAAATTATTCCAATAAAATAAAAAGTACTTCCTTTAAAGAATAAATGTGAAGAAAATCTTGATCAATACAACAAGATTTTTTTTCAACGCATTTCACTTTTTTCAAATTATTTATTAAACCGACTTATTGACGATAGTATGCACATGGTCGAAGACGATAATTTCGCACAATTATTTTGGTAACGCTAATGTGTAATACAAATAATTATTACCGTAACAATTTGCCCCGTGCTCTCGTATGTCTATTAGCCATAATTCTTATAAAATAGAAGGAAATCGCGGGTGCCGGATCGTCAAAGAATAATTAAATTCAATTGGACATGAGTTTAAGTTTTAGATTATAAGCGAAGCGATAATAATAATCACTTGACCTTATAATGATATGTGTTATTTTTTCATTTTATTTTATAAGTGTTTAAAGTTCAAATTTTTACAAAATTCATTGAAATAATGAAAATATAACGAGAATTATTTAATACTTAAAAATGCATAAAATATCTTACCTAATTTATAAAAAAATGATTTTTTTTATAGGTGACCGTTTTTCTTCATAATTTCTTAACATATTTATAACCTGAAGACATTTTTAGAATAAAAAATGTATACGTATATAATTCGTATTTACGTATTGAACTTTTTAGTCTCCTCTAGGGACGGAGCCCCCCCCCCCCACCACGTGGTGAGTTATAAAACGGTGGGTCCACCTATGCATTTGCCGAATTATTATACAACTAGGTACCTATATTGCAGATTATTGCATTATATTATTTATAGTTTATGACACATATTTTAATATTGTACAAAGATTTAATAAATATCAATTTATTAAGGTTAAAATAGTTATATTATTTAAAAAATGAGTTTATAGTAAGATATGGGTACATATTATAATTGTATTTAGGTAATAGGTACGATTTATAACTAAAAATTTAAATCTACTCACGGAAAAAAATTATTCACTTATTTAACTGTAGGTACTTATGCAGTTATGCTCACAATATACAACTATTATTAATTATTTCAATAATCTCAATAATCTCTCGTTTTGAGCCCAAGGGTTATAACCAAGGTCATAACTCAATAACTCATAAGTCTTAAGAGCTAAAGTCGACATTTTCATATCATCAATTATTAAATAATATGATAATACCTATAAAATTAATTAATTTCCTGGCTAGATTTTATTGGGTTTCATATAATGTAATATCAGCATTTTGATAATAACTATATTAACTTTATATTCAAATGTATAGTATTGCTGTATGGATAACGTCATGCTTGTCAAGCGTCATGCTATTGCTATTGTTTATAAAAATGAATAAATCAACTTATTATTTTCATTACCAAAAGAAAATGTTTATTATGATAATGATACCAACTCCATTAAATTTGATTAAATAAGATGTTAGTTTTAAATGTAGCATGAAATGTAACCGTTGTTTCATAACTCATTACCCTTCTCAAATAATTAAAAATAAAAAAACAAATAGGTAATTTGTGTCTTGTATACCGATGATAAGCTTTTTCAATTTAAAAAAAAAATTGTTTTTTGCGCGTAAACTTAAAATTACTTTAATAGTTAGGTATACTAATACAATTTATTAAACTTTATTAAGTGTTTTTGTGAGCGTGGTGGTCGCATTCAGTCACGAAACGTGTTTTGAGTGGAACCCCCGCCTGGTGTCACTAGTTCCCGGATGGGTGACCAGTGATCACCCAGGTTTTTAGTGACAAATCCTTCCGCCCAACAAACAGCTAATGGCCATAATTGTCGGGTTTAAGATCAATAATAAAAAAAACTTATAAGATGCATATAACTTATAAATATGTGCCTAACCTTATACAATTTAACTTCATTTTATAAACTTAGGTAGGTAAAAATAATAAAATATGGCCTGGGCAACTAAATAGATTTAGCAGTCAATTTAAATTATGGAGTTATATTTCCAGTATTATTTAAAAATAACTACAAAGTAAATAACTGTATATATTAATACCATTGATTATGAATACTATAGTATTCATAGTCAATATTAAATATAAATAATATATAATAATAATATTACCTATATCAATTTTTGTTTATTGTAATAAAGATTATTTCCATAACATTTCGATATACAATAAAATTTCCATATAACAAACGTCTATTATTATATACACTGCAGTGCTTTGTACTTTTGTGCCGAATTAATCTGCCTTGAAAATTTAAAATAAAATTTTACGGACTTACTATTTTTATTTTTCATATACTTATGTAATATAAGCGCGTATTTTATTTGAATATTAAAACAAAATTTCACTACCTTTTTTTTTTATAAATTATCTCAATTCTTTTGCGGTTGTTTTAATAATTAATGTAATATTTTAATAAATATTATATTTCAAACAAAATCAAGTCAACAAAATATAGGTGAGTGCTCATACGCGATGGGGGGGGGGCACACACCCATTTTTCCCACCCACATTGCTCCCTTTTAAATTTCTTGAGCACGCAACTCATTGTCTGGGTACGTTCCAGTGTTGGGTAGTAACGTAGTGACATTTTTCAATAACGTTATGTTAACTCTGTTATTATTTTTTTTAGGTAACGCATAATTATTTAGAAGTAACTAAGCAGAATAACGCATTGCATTATAAGTTTAATTATATATTTATATTTTTTGGGGTGAAGGGCAGTGTTTCCCCTAGTATCCGGATCAGAAAATTAATATATTAAAATTTCGGGGAAAAATGATTATAAACATCGATTACAGGTAGCAATAATTGCTATAGTTTATTTATTTTTAGATCATATCTGATAAAATATGTACATCGACAAACGAACATACGGTCGTGTACGGATTACCGCTAATAACTATTGGTAGGTCTGAGCTATTGTCGACAATTAATAATTATATCACAGTTGACAGTTGTTGGTAATAACTTACTATTATTTTTACTATATATATTTTAGTTCTTTATACTTTTACCCGTGACTAAATAAGGCATAAGAGTAACGTCATTGTAACTAATTACTTATGAGTAAAAAAAGTAACGTTACTATGAATACTTTTGTACTCGGGTAAGTAACAAGTAATCTACTTACCTATTTTATTTTTTAACTTGGTTACTATTAAAAAGTAACTGACCCAACACTTGACTAGGTTCTGATAAACTTCCAGAATGTTTTTACTAAAGGATCGTGTTTAAATGTTCAATGTTCACCTCTTTTATGACACAATTTGAAATGAAACTTACGACGTAATAGCTTACGACTTGGGTATTCGCATAAAACGATTAAAGGTACAGATACCGAGATCCGCAGGAGTAAAGAGGTGTAAACTTTAATCTCTAAAGTCACCAAATTTAGTTTTCCCATAAATGCATATTTGTCGTCGCCCGTTATTATCATTTATATGAAGTCTGTAATAATTTACTACACGTGTGACTGCGGCATATGACTGCAATTTAAATAACGTAGGTACAAATATACTATTAAATTGGTGACTAAAATATTTTCACTATAATAACCTCATATTATGCTCAAATTAATTACCTATCATTAATTTTAAAGTCATATTTCCTAATTCTCCGATTTTATCATGGACATTTGTTAAATCATACAATTTTTAACAGTAGGTACCTAATATATAGGTTAAAAATTCATTAATAAAAATAATTAAATTGATATGACCTTGTCATGAATTAAAATACCGATAATATTTAAGCAATAACTAAAGCCGCTTTGAGCCCGTATTTATTTTTTAATAATCCACTAATCCACTCTAGGTACATACCTAATTATAATAATATATACAAGTTATAAAATATATACCCAATTAAAATTGATTGTAGATGTGAAGAGTGAAAAATAATATTAGTATTATATAGTTCAAAATAAACTTATTACAATAATAATCACTTATCAAGTTACAAAAAAAAATATACACTAGAATAATAAAACAATATTATATTATATGCATAATTGCATACATATTATATAATACTATTGAATAGCAAATACATTTTAATGGAGTATATAGGTATTAAGGTTTCATCCCTATTCTAGTTGTATTTTAGTATTAACTAATGTTTAATTCGAACGAAATGCCTATTATTGACTTGATTGATCAAGTTAACCACAATATTTTTAACACAATTATTATTCTAGTAGGTTGAATAACATCTGTTTTTAAGGGGTTTAAAATAGGCAATTTTAATATCATTTTGACAAAAATTAAAATTGTAATCATAAATATATTAATAATAATTTATTGTTATCAACCATCAGAACATTATAAAATAATATTTCATACATGGTTACTAGCTTCCCTTTCAAAAACTTGATGCTTGTGCAGAAGGAAAGAGTTCGACTTTTAATCGTTATATATATTATCATATATGTAATATAAATGTTAAACTAAAATAAAATTTAGGTTGACAGAATGATAAGACCCCATGTGATATGATATGATATGTAATAATCCATGAAATAGTATCAAATATAGTTGGTAAAACATTGAATAATAGTTTGTTCAAAATCGTGTAGCTCAATTATAAATTTCTCAAATATGACAAAACTAACTGAATTATTAGGCGTTGCACGGATAAAATTCTGATGGTTCAACTCCTTTTGGGTGTAATACGTTGTGGAAGCAATGTCTTTTTAAGTATAAATGATATTATATTTTAATGTATAGCCATCTCGAGCTGCGTTGTCCGTGAGATTCGCAGCAGTGTACTCTCGGGTAGGCAATCTACTTGCGGTAGATCGCGGACCCGTATGATTTGTATGGGCAATGGATTTATTTTCCTTTTTCTTTACTGAATTTTATTAATTTTTCTGGAATACATTCTCTGCCATTATCACATTTTAGAATAGAGATTTTTGTAGCAAATTTAGTAGTTGTCATATAGCTTCATAATTTTAAAATTACCTAACTAAATGCATCATTTTTTGCTTTTAATAAGTAGACAGTGCAAAAATGAGTGTAGTCATCAATAAATGTAATAAAATACTTGTAATTATCCCAAGTGGATGGTGCAATAGGACCACATATATCTGTATAGACTATCCTAGTGGTCTTTGGGCTTTTGGTCTCTTACTGAAAAAAGGTAATCGACATTGCTTACCCATTATACAACTTTCGCAAATTATCTCTTTTTTTTCTATAATTTTTCAAGTTAATGCCGTCAACCATTTTAATTATTTTTTTCTTGTACTGAGGATTTCAATGTCCAAATCTTTTATACCACAAATGTACAGAGCTGGTAGTAAGAAAAGCTTCTATGTCTCCATGTTTCATCTGCAATTCAAATATTATTTCATACATTCTGTATCCAACAGCTATTAGACTAGAACCTCTGTATATTTTTGCTTCACCATCACCAAAAATTATTTTCTACCGGTCATTTCTAATTTTCCTGCGGACAGTAAATTTCTTCACAGATTTTTAACATATAACACATTTTTTAAATAATACTTTCTAAAAAAATTATTATTAAATGCTAATTAATAAGAAGTCACCAATTACACACACACACACACACACTGATAAACATTCTTATACATTTTTATATATTATTTAGATTGGAGAAATAATATAAATTAATATTTAATACTTTACATAATATTTATCATCTATATTTAATAATTAGACTTTGATGTCCCAATATAAGATTACACGTATAACAAACTTAATTTCTGATGTCTATTCCTAGTAAGATTTTTAGGTTCAGTTTTATATAATACATAATATTCACAAGGTTTTGAGAAGAGGGATGGTTATATATGTTTAAATTGGGAAAGTAAAGAACCAGTTTCCAAAATGCTATTGAAAATAATTTAAAGTGGTTAACAAAAAGAACGTGCAGTATTTTTTAATAAGTTATTCGAAAATGTATTATTATACTAAGTTGTGAGTTTGTTTATGCTTTAAAATGGCCTTTGGACGTAGGTATACTATCCTATGTAGCCCCTTATCGTCAATAATCTTGTATATTTAGTTTTTTAAAGTAGGTATTTCAATTTATTATATCTAGAGTATTTTTTATATTTCCTTTCATTTTTGTAAAGTATTAGGTACATGTTTTCAGCTATATTATGAAATACATTATAAAGTTTTTTGAAATATATTTATATACTTATCCATAATAAATTACAAGTTGTCCCAAGTTAATAATTATAAAATAAGTTATATTTTAATTAACTTTTCTCGAAATACACAGAACGTTACCTTTGAATAGGCCCCGTGAAATAGTGTTATTATGTTTTTATACCTACCTGCGTATTAACTCAAAAATATTTTAATAGTCAAAAATTAAAAATTGTTTTATGTATAATTGTTGGTTTTTTATTATTTGTAAAGGTCACAAGCGCTTCAGCTCAATAGATTGAGCCCTGGTTATAACTTATAGATGTCTTGAGCATGATTTTATTTTGTTGTAATGTCAGGGCAAGATCAAGTTGGGGGGGGGGGGGGTGGAATCCCGGGGTTTAAGCCTCGGGCGTACAATTATCTCAATTACCAAAGGCATTAATTTTCATTTCATTTCATTTCACTCCATAGTCCACGTAGAATAAAATTAAATCCATACATAGAAATAAGTTTAAAGCAATTAAATCTGCAGTTTAAACGGACACCTCTCTAAATGTATTTCGAAATATTATTTTTCGTTTACCTGTCCGAGGATGCGATAGGCTGAAATATTTCATTATTACGAAACTATAAAAACCTAAATGTACGTCAGTAAACCAATTATTTTTCATTATTGCATTTATAAATTATAAAAATATGTCGAGTAATACTTAGTACAAAGTACTTGTTAAGGCTCGGATTGCCTTATAAGTTGTATAGGAGCTGCATATTTTTCTATATGCTTTGTATTTATAGCATACCAGGCTAGAAATATTTCCTTTACAATAAAGATTTTTAAAAAAAGGAAATGAAATATGTTTTTCTTTATTTTAGAAAAAATTTCATATTTTTAATTTTCATAAATTGTTACATATTTTGTATGGTTATGCTTGTATAGTATTTGTCTTCCAGTACTATGTATAATATATATTATAGAACTGAAAAACTGCCCTAGGTCCAAATAATCAACCCTCTTAGGGCACATCTTAGGGTTAACCAATCTTGACCAAATTTCACCCACATTATTTTTCTATACATAAAATCAAATTTTGGGAGTCTCTAATTCAAATATTGGAACTTAAGAAATAAAGACCCCCCTAATATATACCTATATATAATATTATCAACCATCAGTTAATTATTACCTATTATCATGCAACAAAAGTATTTCGGAGATGTCTGAAGACCTGCAGTATATCAAATTAACTTAACATTTTCATATTTTAAACCTAGAATAAAAAAAAAAATCATAAACTAAAAGATTAAAACTTCTCTCGTATACTTAATAAATGAAGATTTGATAATAAAATCGATTCTAAACATAATCCATATCTATTTTTTGCCTGAACATATTGCAACGAATATTACCATTGATTATGAATACTATGAATTATGATATTATGAGTATTCATAATCATTAATCAATTATATTACTAAGGTGACCGGAGACCATGACATAACGATTTTAAGGAGTTACTATAGTTAGGCAATTTATGTGGCATATATACTTTGCCAATATGTGAAAAGTATACATTAACGTATAACCGTAGTTGTTCAATTGTTGCACCACTGATAGCCGATAATACTCCTTTTTCACAATGGTAAGAGTTGTACGTGTGGAAATAAACTTAACTAGATGGCTATAGACACCATATTAGATACCTAGTCTAGTAGTAGATTAAACATTATTTCAATAACTGCACAATAATTTGTGTCAATACATCATATTATATAATGTTAAAATCACTGATATAATGTTGCCTGTGACTTTCATTATCACATTACACTATTACAATGATTATTCTGATTTAAATTTTGAATAATGAATTTAGATTCATAGCTAAGTTTTCTTGTGGTATCTTATATAAAAGTTTCTAATATTAGCTATGAAAAGAAAAACTTTTATGAATTTCTAACTGGAAAATAGTTAAGTAAATAGTAAATAGTTCATAATATTGATGATTGATGAATTTCGTCGAAATTTGAACATTAGATGCGTATAAAAATTAGCCGTGCCTATTTATCTTTCATATTTTTGAATTTCTAACGCAGAGTCCTACGTAAATCCGGCGAGTCCGACGGTTTATATTATGATCATGCTGTTCCGTCGCATTACGAAGTGACGGATGCGACAAAATACTGTTTTGTTTTTCGTCGATTTAGTCGGATTTACGTAGTACACGGCGTAATAATGAAAATTATAAGGCACCTTGTATTACATTTCCAAGCCTTTTAAAATGCTAATAAAAATATTTTGTGAACATTTCAAGAGTCTACTGTTATTATTTTTTTAATTAAACCAAAAAAATAAAATCAATTTTTCAAAAATTAGTTTTGCGTAAAATGTATCACTTTTTTTGTTTTTCCTGACGCCTTCCTAAATTACTTGGAATTTTCATCTCAATTTGACCTCTTAAAATCACACTCTCAAAAGATACACATTTCTATCAGAAAAAATGCTGATCTCTAAAATTGGATCTATTTTATTACACCAAATGTTGATGAAATAGAAAAAAAACACACATATCATCTCCGCTCAGAATCTAAAATAGTTTAAATTAATGACCTTATATTGGGTCTATACCCAATAAGGCAATACACAAATTAACATACTGTTCAATTCTAGTGGATTAGAACATTTTTTAAATTTATTTTTGCAATGACTCATAAGCTTACATTGCAAATACTTAAGCGTCACTACTTTAAAGGTCACTAAAATAATATTGCAAACAGATTCTTTAATATTAAAATTTCATTATTGAATATAGTCAATATAAAGAGTGCTCAAGTAGATGGACAAGTGGTTGAAGACTAGTACTTTTAGGAATTTTAAAAGAAACCAACTTTTTCTTAGAATAAGATAAAATAAGTGTTTTCATATTTAATACAACTTAGATATTATTTTAATAAACTAGTAAACAATAATAAATAGGTTTGATCGACTACATAACTAATTTAAAATTAACAGTTATGTTTGAGTCACTTCAGCTTTTCATTTAATATAATAATCATTATGACCGATAATTTTACTATTGGCATAGATGATGCCAATTTATTATAATTATGTTAAATATTTTCAACAAAGATATTTTTATTATTGTTTAAGAATACGTTATGATAATACTATATATTGCATCTTAAATGATCTACGATTAATAAAGTAACATCGACAAAACTAATCAAATATTATAATTGTATAATTAAAAAATGACTTAGCCCATTATAATTTTATATTTGTGTAACTGTATATAAAATTCATACAATTATAATCCATAGTATTCCATTAATTTGTAGGATTATTCATTTATAAATTATACTTCATAATATAAACTGACTTGCGTCTTGCACATAACAAAAATCAAATTCATATTTCTTAGTAAAAAAAAAGTTATTTTATTCAATAAAATGTATTGCACCTAATTGATAATACATATTAATTTTGTACTCCTAAAAACTACAAAAAAAAAAATAATAACTTAATATTTCAAGGTCAGTGAAAATTTCATGATGAAATCTGTACACACATAACCATTATTTCTATAATATTTATCTATGATTATTACTCACTCTTTTTGAATTCACTATCTTTATTATTTCTAAATATATGATTTTTATGTGCACAATTGTTTTTCAGCTATTTTGGGTCCAGCCCCTCAAAAATCAAATTTAGTAAACATAATTTAGATGTGGGTTTTACATGTTACACATTTAATACTTAATATTTAAATAATATAATTTTCAGAGCAATTAAAAATCATGTTATTTTAATAAAAATAATTCATAAACAGGTACTGATATTAATGACTACATACATACATAATACACACACATATATATATATATATATGTATATATGTATATGTATATAATAATAATGGTTTATAATATCAATCAATAAATGATTTAAAATTTTTTTTTAACAGAAAGAAGACAGAGACAAGATATAATATAAATGTATAAAAATAATAATACTATTTTTAATCAAACATTATGTTGATTTGATTCCCCCTCGATTAATAATTATTAACATTCTATAAATAATACAAGTTACCTTAATATATGTATACTTTAACACAAAAATTGCAATTGCCGTAATCTATACTTAAAACATTATATTTTATAAAATATCATATCAAAGTAGTCATATCATAATACTGCTGTAAGTCTATATTGGTTGGCAACTGATGCATACAAAAAATACATGTTTTATGCTCAATAAAATTACATTCCCGATTCAGCTATTCCTTCATCATCTGTAACATTAAATCATACAAGTAAATATGCTATCTAACAAATTTATAAACTATATCTACTATTACGATTACAGCACAGCATTAGTTTAGTATTTAATAAATAGATTTAAGCATGAATATTATGTCATCATGATCAAAATACTGAGTTATAAAATTAAAAAGCATAGCAGTATTAGTCAAAAGTCAAAAACATTTAAATAAACTCTAATAAATTATACATAAAAATAATAATATGTTAGTCAACACTCAACAAACACTCTACTTTAAAATAAAAATGCACACGATATTTTAAATTCTACGTACCATTGTAAATCGTAAAGTAATCCCATTCTCTCAGCAGTGAAAAAAAAAAAAATTTTTAATATATAATTACAATTCAACAAATAATATTACACACCAGGGATGCTAACAATAGTTAGTTTTGATTAAAATCTTTCAAGTTATATAAAATGTTTATAACTATTATTATTGTTAAATATATTAAATCCTAATAGTTATTACTTATCAGTTATCACTTACACAGGTATTCCACGCACACACACACGTACAAACACACACACTCAAACATATAATTTTTTCTCACTTTTTCCAATAAATATGGTTTTACTTTTTTTGCTCCTCAACATCATCAATGTCAATTTTGCCATCAAAGTTTTACCATTTTGGCACAACTACACCTAATAGTATATATTACGAAAATTTGACTTAAATATGTGTGAATATAAAATTAGCTTATAAACGATAAATATTATCTGAATTTTTATTAGAACTAGATTTCCGCCTCCACCAAGAAGACCACCATGATTTATTATATGCATTTGTCGTAATAATTGTATTTATAGTTGTTATATTGTTGTAAGAAGTAGCAGTTGATACTTTTGTATTTGTTATTTTAGTAGTTGTATCACTATTTTTGGACCAAAAGCCCCCCACTACCGTTGGTAAGCCACTAGTAACAGCAGCATTTAACCATAATACACCACATCGTACAATAAAGGCAGTTGTCTTTGAACTCAACATGAGTGACGTACCTTCAAATGCACGATTGTGATGAGCCAACATTGTAGCTGCAGTCGTATTGTTCATCAACTCCAAATCTTGTTGCTCTTGATCGAGTAATTCTTGTTGATCGCTATTGCCACTGTTTTGTTGTAGTATACAAACTATGCATTGATGAATACATATGTATTGTTGCTCGGTTTGTACCATCCATACACGTTCCTTGCGCATTGCATATACAATACCATAGACATCAATATAATTATTTACTTGCGTAGGATCATTGAGCGATTGCAACACTCTGTCCAGAGCTATAAAAGTACCAGATCGCCCAACACCAGCACTAAAATATAACATATCACATTATTACTAATATCAATAATATTGTCATAATTGAGTTTATTTTAAAACTTATAACCAATCAAAATAATAAAATAGCATCCAAATTAGTATTTAAATTGTATGATTAACATAATTGGTATTCATAACTTGATTTTTTTTTTTTTAATTTTAAATACTATTAAACTTATCAATTGTTATTACCTGCAATGCACTATTATAGGACGGTGGTGTTGTTGCAGTTGATGCTGATGTTGTTCAATATTATTTCCTACACCAGCATGGTGACGTTCTCTAAAAGCACGAACAAAACGGCAAAGTGTTTGAGGAGGACTAGGTACACCAAAATCAGGCCAAGTGGTAAAATGGAAATGTCGTATTACTCTTTTTTGATCATTCTATAAGAAAAAAAAAAAATATAACAAACAATTTAGCAACAAAACTTTTGGAAATCATTAGATGTTTGATTCTTCCTAAGAAGATGTTGTACCCACAGCATATGTTGTCTCCCTCTTACACATGGAAAATTTTCATTCACCAGTTTCATATCGTGGACTAACTATCAAACTCTAAGGTAAGAAGTAAGAACATTATCTGTGTTCTCTAATTGGTTTTTTACGATACTTTAATTTTTAAGTGAATTATAAGCATTTTAAAATAATAATATTTTACATACCTAACTCACCTAAAAATTAAAACATTGTAAAAAATCAAAGAGAGAACATAGACATTTTTTTTACCAAAAAGTTTGATAATAGTTCAATTCATTCTATTATGAAAACTGACAGCACACTATATAACTGGCAAACAAAAATTTGCTGTGTCATAAGTCAGAGACAACACATGCTGGTACAATGTCTTCTTAACACCACACTATAGACTTTGTGTAATTACAATTCTTACCCGACAAACCATAAATTCGGTTATCACCCAATCAGAATAATGAGTGTCGTTTAACAAAGTGACACATATATTGTCACCGTAATAAACAGGATGAGTATCATATGGCCAATAATGATCGCATTTCTCGCGACCTTTTTCCACACATCTAGTTAACATTATTATGCTTCTCGCATTGCTTTCCCAACACATACGCCAAAAGTCGTCCCTTGTTGAATGCAATGGACCCTGTGTAACAATAAATTCTCTAACGCTGTTGTGGCCCTGAAATATTAAGTATTCAAAACATTAAAATACTATTATAAAAATTAATAATTATATAAGAGTTTATTTTGAAAAGACATCATTATCGGAAAAAATGTGTATGATTCCTCAAATTCAACTAAAAACATTCTAAACAAACATCTTAAAATTATCTTCATACAACATCATCTTGAAATTATTATAATTAATAACTCATTTATAAATAATATTTGGAAGATTTGTTATTACCGGAACATAATTAGCATTTATATAGTCTGATCCTTCTTCATCATCCACTGGTTGTAACTTAAAACGGCTGTGATCATAAGGCAAAATATTGGTGAATCTATTTTTAGGACGATTGCATGGTAAATCAGCTGCTGTAGTTGTTGTACCTCCATTGGTGGCTGCAGCTGCAGCCGCATGTTTTAAATCTTCAAATTCTTCAGAAAATCTAAAGTCAGAATCAGCTGACATTTGGGCATAATGTTCCCCAAATCTATCCACTCGTACAGGCCGGCTGATTTTATAAATAAAAATGTATATTTAATAATAGCTAATAATAAAAGTATATAAAAAAATAATAATAAAAAAATGATTTTTGTGAGTTTACTTTATAATATTTAAACCGGGTTTTTAAATAATAAATATTATAACACTAATTTCATTAAGTCAATTACAGCTTTTTGTACCTTATTTGTAAATCACATGATAGTTGTTGTTGTTGTTGAACACTGGAGGAATTTACCATATCACCTCCACGGCCACCACCACGACCACCACCATTTAAATTTCTAGTCGATGAGTTATCTAGAAATTTTCCTCCTGTGATTCTTCGCTGTCCCGTCCCAGCTTGTCTTTTACCACCACCGACAGAGCTCTTCATTATTCTGCTCTTGCCGCTACCACACAAGAACCAACGGCTACGGCCACTCCCCGTGGCTAATGCAGCACAAACAGCAATTAAAATAAAAGCAGCTGGTAATCCTACTACAACAGACAACACAATGGCTGTAGCTGATGTTGGAGCTGATGTGTTATCTTGATCTGAAAATATTAACATATAAAATATGCATTGTTGTCTTAAATTTATTTTAGTATTTTACAAACCTGTCTGTATAGGAAATGAAAACATGGTATCAGTAAATTTATCATTTGCTGTAAATGCGCGTACTTTTACACGATATATTGTGCCCGGTTTTAGTGGGCCATTGCAATATTGAGATGATAATAATTTCCCGCCACTAATGGAATTTGTATTACAATGTGTATCTAGCCCAATCGTAAAATCTTCCACAGTCTTATTAGTTGAAAATGGGTAATATGGATCAAGAACCTAATAATAAATATCATTAATATATCTATGAAACTAACTTACCTAATTATATTTATATTTATTTTAGTATATTTTTATATTTCTACGGTTATAGGTTGTAGTTAACTATATTATCTCAAACATATTGAGTGGTCTAACAATTAAAACAACAAAACCATTTCATGTGACATAATACACTTCTGGTATCTTATCTTATACTAAAAATAGTAATTCCTGTTATACTTGATAGGGTGGCCAAATTGTATATGCTTGTACATCTTGCCAACTAGGCATCTCAAGACCACTGGCGTTTTTTGAATCATCCTCTGCCACGATCAAAGTATACGCTATTACTCGACCATTTTGATCTCCAAAATAGTTCTTTCGGAAGCGTACTTGTATGGTATTTGTGGTTCGGCTTACTTCAGTTGGTACTACTTGGGCACTTGGTTTAGGTGGTGCTGTTATAAAAATATTTAAAAATAAATATAATCTAATTATTGTTAAATATATTATTTTTTAAGTAATCTTACCTAAAATTGGCATTCTTTGCTCCAAACTAGCTACAGGACCACGACCAACACGAGTCTCGCCACTTATATTAAATACATATTGACGACCTGGTATTAGACCTTTAACGGTTGCCCTATTTCTCCATGGCTCATAATATGATGTCTTAGTTGTTTCACCGACTTCGATTTCGGATCCCAAAGGAGGCTGACCATTTAATAAACCGCCATTATTGAGTATATTATTTATACCCAAGCCCAACATATTTTCTTCTTCTTCACTGCCATGCAACTGTACCACAGTATTTGTAGAAGCAAGTGTACCATCGGATGATGAAGAAGTTAATATAGCAGTCCATGACACCACATAACGTAAAAGTATACCATTATGTTCGGACTCTGGCAATGTCCACTCTAATGTAAGGTGC
The DNA here is from genome assembly GCA_027563435.1 of Nasonovia ribisnigri. Lineage (NCBI taxonomy): Eukaryota > Metazoa > Arthropoda > Insecta > Hemiptera > Aphididae > Nasonovia > Nasonovia ribisnigri. The sequence continues at coordinate 186,509 of JANEHU010003988.1, forward strand.
CCAGGTTGTACGTCAACTGCTTGGAAATTTACACAACGCCCTGGTACCCACTCCAATGAGCTAAAAGTACCAGATACTGGTACTGAACGTCTCAATAATAATGCTGCTGCATAGCCTCCTATGCCACTGTTTAATATTTGTTGTTGAGATAGAGACGCTAAAGACCCTCCACCACCAGCTCGCACCACAACAGTAAATGTGTAATTACGATAGGGTCGAAGACCTTGCACTAAGAACCATGGTTTATCTGTCAAGTTTTGTACAAGTAACCCTCCTCCCCCCTCTGAGGATGATTTAGAGGACAAGTATGAATTTGCAATAGAAGAAGCTGTAGTAATAATTGTGGCATCAGTATCTAAATATTCAATTTCAAATGCATCATATTGTCCACGGGGTAGTGTCCATACAAGATGAACAGAATCACGGGTTATTTGAGTGGCATTCAAATCAGTAATTGGCTCTGGATCTGTGAAACAATATGAACCAGTTCAAATTATTATATATATCATAATTGTAAGTAATCACTAATTATATTTAAAAATATATTTACAAAGACGATCTTGCCGACGCAAGGGCTGGCTAAGAACTCCATATACTGATACAGTCCACACAGTTATATCATACAAACGACCGGGAACTAAAGAGTGCCAAGTAACTTTCCATTCATTATCTGATGCCCATTTTTCAGCAATCAATACTGTTCCAGTAGATGATGTAGATGCTATTCCAGATCCTGGATCTGAAGGAGTGGTGGTAGACGATTGATATGCTGTAGATTGTGTACTTGTTTGATGATTAGCTTCTGCTAGTTGAAAACGGTACTTGACGAAACGACTAGCTGTTTGTGGAGTAGGAGTATATCGCAATGTCAAAGTGTCAGTGGCAAGTTGTTGATCATTTACAGCCAATATTTCAGATAAAATCAATGGCACTGTAATTATAAAATGTTCCAATAATTAATTTACTGTACAATGTATAAAACAAAGAAATCTGTTTGTTATCAACCCACTTGTATGTGTTTCCAGGATTACAGGGTCACTGTACATGGAATGTGAACATGTACGTACTCGTAATCCATAACCCGCACCAGCAATTAATTCATCTAAGCCTAAATTCACTAAAATAGTTCCACTAGATCCATTAGGATATCCAGAATCCGTAAAATTTTTCCATCCACTAGATGATGTTCCAACACTACTACTACTCCAAGTTGTAGCTGCTGTAGTCCAACTAATAGGAGTAGTAGTTTGATTTTGATCTGATTGTGGAGGTGGCTTAAGAAGTATATACTCTACAGAATAGTAATCAATTAACCCTTCAGGACGAGGGAATTGTATAGTCAAGTTAGTAGCATCCACAAGCAAAGCCATGTTACTCACAGGGTTTGGTCCTAGTAAATAAAAAGGTATACAAAAAAAAAAGAAATGTAAATATTTTTTTTTATACATAGTTAATTGTTTATGTTTAAATAATATACAGAAAAGTATCATATTGTAAGCAGATATTAAATTGATTCTATGGAGAGACAAATTCCAATGTTTGTTATAAAATAAATAATATTGAAGTACTTACGTATTGTATAATTAACTAGCAGTGGGTATGGAGACTCCAGAGATCCATAAGTTTGGGTGTTAACTTGGATTGTGTATCGTTGTCCGGCCACCATGTCCGCGATTTCTGCCTCAGTTGATTGAACCCCTGGCAACCTAATCCACTGTTGTTGGCCACCATTGGAATCAATGGTACGATATTTAATAGAATATTCAGTGAACAAGCCTTCAGCTGTGGGGCCATTCCATTTCAATAAAACAGAGTTTGACCCAATATTTGAGGCAGAAGTTATATTCTCTACTTGAAGATCAGTAGGAGGCCTAGGATCTAAAGTAAAAATTAAAATTCATCAAATAAAATATTAGAGAACTTAAAATATTGTTGGAATTATTGATTAAGTTCTGAACTTACAAACGGCTTGAAAGTAATCATGAGGTTCAGATAGAAGTCCATGACTTATCGCAAATACTTTAAGTTGATAAGCTGCTCCGGGGTACAAATTTCTTAAAGCCATGCGCCATTCATTAGTTATCCTTACAGTTGGTATATCGTCTATAAGAAAAATTAGGAATGAGCAAGTCAAAACCAAATTTAAAATATGCATGATATATAATATCTTGTATTTATATTATTATAATTTTACGAACCAGTATCATTACGACGAAGTACCACTTGAAACGTTTCTTGTCGACTATTTACGTCTGTTTTCCAAGATACATTTAATCCATAATCTAATGTTGGTCTTAAATCTTCAATAATTGGTGCTGATGGTTCTGTAAAAAAATGAAAAAAAAATGTAAGTAACACTACTTCAAATTGTGAAATTATAAGTTTAAAATATATACAGAATATTGTTCGACTTACTCATAGTGTGGTATACAACTGTGTCATTAGAAGCAACACCAGAACTAAGTGATTTTACAGATATAGAGTAATTACGACCAGGTAATAATGATTCTAATGTGCATTCAATCGGGGTCGATGGATCTTCAATAGACTCCCGAGTAGCTTGGACTACCAAAACATTACTATCGGTAGAAGTTGTTGCTGTAATTGCAGCTGATGCCACAGCTGATGATGTGGGTTGTTGTCGTGATGAACCATTTAGTGATTGATTAAGATTATTCCCCAATGATAATACTGATGATACAATCAGAGAATCGGAAGCAGATGAAGAAGACGATAGAGAACCAGTAAGAACTTCAGCATAGCTCACTTGATATGCGTCTTGCCAACTCATTGCATCAGCCTTCCATGTTAGTTGTAATACACCACCACCTCCATCTTCATTCAAATTATTTCCATTTGTATTACCGCTACTTACAACTTTTAAGTCAATTACAGGTAGTGGTTCTATAAAATAAACAAAATATAAATGCAATTGATCTGTTAGATCTAAATTTAAACATTTTAAATGAGTACATACTTAATGTAACATTTACAGAGGCAGGCCATGAAGCCACTTTTCCTGAAACTGTCTTCACAAGAACTTGATAAGTTCGACCTGGTTGTAATAACTGTGTGTCGTACACATCACACCATTGTGTTGAACCCCCAGAATTAGAACTATCACCATCACGAGGACGAGTAAGTGTTATTGGAGTAGTTGTTTGTTGGGTTTGATCACTGATGCTACGATGAGATGCCAATTGACTTAATGAAGTTTGCTGTGATGGCCTCTTAACATTGACAGATATTTGATATTTGTCAAATTCACTACAAGTAAATAAATAAAATAAAACCATAAATATTTCAATAACATCCTTAATATTGTGTGCAAAAACACAACATTAATTTTCAGAAGTAATAACATGCAATTTTATAATATTATATGATTTACTAAAATGTATTTTATTTTATCTCAAATAATTACGCTATATTTTAAATCATAAAATAAAGCTATTATTTTTATTTATTGTAACAACTAATCAAATAGTTTTTATTTTTATCATTTTTAGTATTTTAATTATTACTTTTAACATTTAAAAACAAATTATTTATTATAATATCTTAGAGAATAAAAATATTGATATCATTTAACACATTGTTATATATCTATTATCTATAATATAACTCAGTTGTATGAATATACTCCAAGTATAAAAATAACTTACCAAAGTCCTTTTGGTGGTTCCCAGTGTACCCGTAAACCATATGAACTTGTTTGCCTAGGATCCACAGCCACATTCAATGGTTTTAAAGGAATAGTACGGTATTGAGCAGTTGTTGGTGCTGATGTTTCATCTTCACTAACAGTATGTACACTTATGTTGTACGCACGCCCAGGTACAAGACCTTTAAATGCAGCTTGTGCTGGACCTGGTGGTTCACCTTCTCTTTCTACATAAACTGTTGACTCTGGTGAATCCTGAGGCTCAACACTTACCTAGAAAATAATTTTATGAAATATAGTACATACAATTTCAAGGCAAAATACATTGATATTTATCACATGGGTAAAATTCAATAGTAAATACCTTATAATGAGTGAATACACTAGCTGGATAACTAGGTTGCCAAAGCACTAACAATGTAGTTTCATTTCTGAACCATACGATAAATTTTCCTGGAGTGCTGGGTTCTGTAAACAAACAAAATTATTTAAATGTTATTAATAAAAACCATAAACTGAAAAGTTGTCATATGATATAAAATTGCATTATCAACACTTACTAGTAGTAAAATTTTTAGATATATAAGCCACACTTTCTTTATGTTCATATACTGTAAACAATTGTAACTGGTAGGTAGCTCCAGGTGTCAAATCTTTCAAAACATATTGTTGCTGTGTATCTCTAGATAAATCAGTTTGGGATGAGGTAGTGGATGGGGAGTTACTAGCATCAACAATTTTCACAAACTGTTCTTGTTGTTGCTGCACAATACCAGAAGTAGAAGATGGAGATAAACTGATAACCTACAACGAAGTGTAAAATATTTATGAACTGTATAATTTTATAAATATTAAAATATATACCTAAGTATATAATATAATTTAAATATTATATATTATAAAGTATAATAAGTATTTATATAAACCTAACAGTTCAAAAACAAAATAAAAAACATTTAAGTTTAATAAACACAGACAGAGTACAAAGACAAATTTTGAGCAATCTTTCTACTTTGTTTGCTTTAAAGCAAGAAGTCTTACATGGTCACAAATTAAAAAAAAAAAGATAAATTATTGCTTAAATAAAAACAATTAACCAATTTTTGTTTTATTAATATTTAACCAAATTGCACCACTAAATATTTTTAGAAATAAATAACTTGCAATATATTTTTGGATTACCTATGTTCAGTGGCGTAATTGCGGTGGAACAAAGGTTTTTGCCCTCCTACAATATGCCAACCTAAAAATTAATTAATTTGCATGTACTTAATATTATTTATCAACATGGGTAACTACAACCTAATATACCTACTATTTGTTTCTAAACCATAAAATTAGTCATAAGACTTGTGTCAAAACGATTTACTAGGTATAAATAGAATAAAAATATATTTAAACTGTGGGCAGGTAGGGGCTCACAGTTTTGATCAATTGGTTGGCTCTTTCTTAGTCTTTTACTAAGTTACGCTACTGTCTGTGTTTATTTATTTTTATGCATATTTTAGTTGTTAAGTATAAACAAATAAATTAGTGCTACCCAAATACCAATGAATTATAATAAGTCTATTGTATACTTTAAATATCATTACTTTTAGTTTAAATCCATTGTAATTTCCTAACACTGGAGGTGACCATTGGACGTGTGCTGTTTTTCCACCTTTAACCGTTACAGTTAAATTTGTTGGTGGATCAGGTGCTATTTTAACATTTGTAAATAATGAAACAATTAGTAAATACTCATGGACATAGGATTATTATTTTTTATAGCTTTGAAGTAAAATGTATTATTCAAGTCATATTGTTCATACCAGTAGTAATTGATGCAGTCCAAGTAAGTAACCAATGTGACTGGGGTGATAAAGAACTAGAAACAGCTCCATTTATGAGCGTTTCTGCACCAGATCCAACTGGAACTATAACGTTTCCCGGAGTTTGTTGTGGGGAATTGTTACTTATTGAATTACTACCTGTGCTTGAATTACTATAGTATAACCAAAAATCATAACGGGTCCCTGGTAAGGCTTGAGAAAAATGTATTACATCGCCTGAAAGGTTATTAAATATTTTCATTAATATCTAATGGACAATTCATGAAATTGTAGGACTTTAGGACAAACACTACATATAATATTTCTATACCTATGTCTTGAGCTGCAATAGTTGTGTTTGCTGGGGGATTACCATGTGGAGGTTGATAATCAAGTCTATAATAAGCTTGCTGTAATGGAGATGCAAATGATACTGAGTTTGAAGCAGGCAATTGTATAGCTAAATCCGCCGCTTTCTATAAAAATGTTTAAAGATTATGGGTTTTAATTAGGTATGTACCTAATAGATAATAAATTATATGCATTTATATACTTACACCAGTTTTAACAGCAAAGAACAACAGTAATACTATCCACATTTTCACAGTTGACTTATTGGTACTTAAGCTAATAGTAGTGAATGAGCAACAACGTTAATAATTTTAATAACGGCTATGAAAATAAGCCGTTTTGAGTAAAGTAGATTGAGCAGGAGCAAATGTTGTTAGTAGACCAAATACCATTAGGAATATGGGTGCTACATTTTGCAAGATTACATTGAAATACTGTTTGTTGAATGAGGTCTTCAGTTTTATCACAAAACATACGAAAAAAGCCTTCGATCATGTCTCAATAATGGGTGATGTGTTGTTGATTGATATTGATATCAATAACAGCATTTGGATAAAAATTAAAAGGTAATTAAACTGTCATTAAAAAATTCTAGTCCGATTTTGTCTAGCTGTTATCAACGTTTAAACTTCTGTCCGCCAATAATTTGAGTCCGGTAGTGTGTGGCGGTAGAAGACCATTTAAGATTACACGGTTTAATACACAAAACACTTAATGAAAAAAAAATGAATACATAAATAATACAACTCGACACTAAGGGCTAAAAAATAATAATAACAATAATACTGACACAGTTACAACTATCGATACTGTTTGGTCAACATAGACAAAAAAAAAATACAAAAAAATACCAACTTAGGAATTAGTGAGAAAAAAGTCTCATGATTTCACACGACGAAATCGGGCGAGAAAGTAAAAACGACTACTGTAATACCTGTGTCGTTGCGCGTTTACCACCACCACCACCACCAGCTACAACAGTACGCACTACCGAACGGCGAACACCAAAACGAGTGTCGTTGCTTTCGTAATCAGCCCGCGGATCCCTAAGGCCTGGTACCCACGTAACGCACGGTTCAACACGCACACACTATCATTTACCTACCTATGACGGTGGTAATAATTGCTTTCACAACAACCGCGGCGATAGGCGATAGCTCACTACTACCTATACGGACTACAGAGAACGGCAAATAACAATAATAAATAATAATACGGCGGCAGGCAGCAACAGTTCCGTACCCGAGTCGATGGCGGGGTAGGGGGCTTATCAGCAACTGATGAAGTCTTTTGTTTTGGTTTCCGTCGCGCAATGATTGTAAACGCGGTTGGAGGTAAACGCGAACAGTGGCGGTGTGCCGTGTGACCGCGACTGTGGCCATGTAGTACAGTCGGACGTACCGCGGTCTCCGGTGCGTGCCTGTACCGTAAGATCGTCGTCCGATACTATACGTCAATACTGTTAATTATTATTATCGTCCAATGTCCATTATAATATATTATTATTATTAGTCCGACATCAGATTTTCAAACAACGGCTGCCTGCAGGTACTACTGCAGAAAATTATAAAAATTATCCACATAGGTAATAATAATATGATGTAGGTAGGTATTATTGATGTCTGTCTCGTCGTGAGAAAATAAAAATATTTTATTTAATAATATGATAATACAGTATAATGATATGTACCCAGGTAACGCTTCAAGCCTTCAGTCTACCTACCTAAATAAGTACTAAACGTAAATGTTATATTACATTATTATGTCTTATGTGCCTACATTGTACTGATTATAATGTATAGGTATAGTGTTGCAAAAAAGTAAAATTATTGTTCTTAATAATTATGGGGAATTATAATATTGATAATATTATATTATGTGTCTTTTCTCGTTTGTAAAATTTATCACTAATTTGAATATTAATTATTTGACAGCTTAAAAAAATAATATATTTACTTATACTTTGTAGGTTGGTTTTGTTTGTAAATTTGTTATAATGTAATATTATAAAAACAACACAACCTATAAGGGAAACTCGATCAAAAATGTATAATCATTTATGAAGAATAATGGAAAAAAATACAATTTTTCTAATTTTACAAAATAACCAGAATAGAACCTTAAGAAACTTAACCAACAAAATATTCTATCCAAAATTAAATCTTATTTGTGCATCACCATTATTAGTAGTTGGTTTAAATCTCTATTGCATTAATAAATTATCAAATCAAATCGATCTCATAAAAAAGTAAACCTCTGTACCGTAATTTTATTTCTTTCGGGTTTTCTTAATGGAATGAGAGAAAATAAAAAACTACTTGCATCCAAAAAAATTATCACAAATATAAAACATTAGGTAAAAAATGATAATATAGTTAACAGAATCTTAAATGTGAAATATACATACCTACTGTTTTGTGCCAACTTTGACCTATAAAAATGGTAGATAAAAAAATGCAAATGTAGAACAGCTTGTTGTTAATTACCAGCTAATGCTCTAAATTAAACGCACAATTCACATAAATAAACCATGTCACAAAGTTACTCAACTGTGGGTTAGGTTAGTACTAATGTACTGTAATAGTCTTTAGTCTATATATGTAAATATTTAGTTCTACACAAATCCAAATAATTTAAAAATAACTATTATTCAGGTGCTTGATTTTGGCTCCATACATATTCGTCTCTTTGGTTCCTTAATTTTTTTATAGTACCTAACTGGGGGTTTTCATACCTTCTGATAGATATGGATATACAGTCGGACTCAATCGCCTTGGGCATTACTCTATTGGCCGTAATTATAAAAAAAAAGATTAAATTAGAAGCCTTAAAGTCTTAAAGCTTAAACTTAAAGCCTTTAAGTTAGAATTTTAAATTTGAATCAAAATTGTATGCTTTTATAAATCTAGTAATTTATTTTTGAAATGTTATTATTTTAGTTGTATAAAGTTGTTTTAATAAATATTTTCTAGCTGTTTGATAAAAATATGATTATACAGAATACTTATTTTGTTATATTATTTTATCATCTCACTATATTTTTTTTATTATACTTAGTCATTTAGACATTTTGTGTACCTAGTACTGGATATCTTATTTTATTTTATTTTATAATAACTACATCACGTGATTCTTTTATCATTGAACACTCGTTATTTCATTTAAAGAATAAAATATGTTTTTGAAAAAATATTTACATGGTTTCTATTTGTTAATAAACAACATTTAAAAAAAATATACATTTTTTAACCTCAACATTTATTAAGATTTTTACTTTTTTGAATCACAACATACAGTTTTAATTTTGTACTCTAAAGTAGAATTTTTTTCTTAGTATTTCGATAGGTACATAAAAATCGAGTTTACGACGAGTAGTTTATGAGTTATAGGTATTTAAAGTTTTAATGAGCGGCGTCGTTGAGTGGTATGCAGTTACCCAGCAAAATGTTAGTCCACTACTCCGCTCATCTAAACTTTAAAGACTTATAAAGTTTTAACTCATAATTTACTCATCCTAAATTCAATTTTTATGTAACGAAATACTCAGAAATATATGTAGTTAAAGTTATCCGTGACAGTTGAATATAAAACTTTAAAACTAAGCATAATACGACACTTTGCAAACCATTAGATAAACAGTAAGTAAAAATTACAAAAATATATCTTATGTCTTATGAATTTATGCCTATTGCAGTGTGTTACTGTTGGTACTGACGTACAACATTTAACTGAGCAATGTGCTACATGCTTATTATTATTAATGATTTTTGAATTTATATTTTAAAGATCGGAAATTAATTAATCTTGAGGAGCTGTTGTTTTTTTTTTTGTGGGAAGTGGTACTAGCCCCCCAACCACCTCTAGTTGGGCTGATGATTACCTACTGTCTATACTTAAATGGTAATTTATCAATAATAGACATTGGCACAATACTTCATTATATAATTTATTGGTATTTATTACTTACAATATATTTACTAGCCTATATTGTTTCGCGGTGTTACGCATTATGCACATAGTTGGTATAAGATCCATAAAAGCCCACTGTCCGTTAACTAATGCTAAATACTAACTTACTATTCGTTCATATTTTTATGCAAGAAAATATTATAATTTTAATATTATTTATAAGTTTATAACACGTTTCCACTATATTAAAATTATTTTGTGTCAGAAATCCATAAAAACTTATATTGGAAAATAAAGATTTGAAAATTTAATACAGGAAATTATGTGAATTATGATTCCTCATAAGATTTTCTACCTTAAAAAAATAAATAAAAATTACCCAAAAATTATATTAATTTTGTAGTTAAAATGTCTATTACATTGGATATTCACCCATAGATTAATGATTTCTTATCTAACGATTTTTTTTATTTTGTTGTAACTCAAAAACGAATAATCACAGAGCACAGATAAGACATTTTCATCAAATGTAATGTTTATTTTATCATTTTGTATACATAATTGTCAAAATATGACTCTTTTTGAGCTATTTTTATACATTTTCAATTTTCATTTTTTTTTTTTTTAGTTTTTTCTATAATTTTTGATAAATAATTTTCACTGGGTCAAAAATCTACGTAGGAACAATTTTTTTGGTAAGCATTTCAACTTTCATTGAAATCCGCAGATTATTTTGTAGTTTAAAATGCATGTTATGTTCAATTTGTATAGCTAAAGATTGAAAATTTAAAATATGGTTTCTCATAAGTAGTAGCCAGTATACGTAGTACTTACGGTAATCAAAAATCTAAAAAATATAATGTAGGTAAACGCTGTTTTTTCATAGACATTTTAATTTCAAATTTGGACGGTATTTTATTTAAACAAAAAATAACGATTTTAATTATATTGTAGTCATTTAAAAATATTATTCGTGAGTTTTTGAAACTTTTAATGTATATTATTATATTAAAAATTCTATCAAACTACTGTTTTACTAATTCTAAAATAAATTGCTTTAACAGTAATATTGCAATAATACCATAAAATATACTTATAGATAGTAATATAAGTTAATAGACCTTTTCCGCTCAGAATCGTTTTTCGTACCTATACAATATAATTGTATATAATGATACATAATTGAATTCTAATTGAACACATCCATTACAATAACCCACTCAACGCCTTCTGTATTGCAGATTGGTACCCACTTGTCCACTTTTTTTGTAGTGCGTTTAAGTGTTTAACGTGTATGAAATTGTTCCTTCTGTCAGATTTTATACATTAAAAGTCATAAATTGAAAAGCCCGAAGAACTCGTAAGACTGTAATATAATATAGAATTATAAGCTTATAAATGTATAACAATTAACATTATGGTGTTTTTGTAATGTTGTTGAGTTTGTTTGATACCTCTAGAAAAATCTAAAATTACGCCACTAAGGTAAAATAAGTATATTATGCGGACGACTACGAGTTGGTTCCCAATTGTCGATTGGTTCCTGGGTTGTCTACAGGTAACATACGAATTAGTTCCCTCTTCCCACATGCTTTCATGAAAATACAACTTTGTTAAATTAACTTTTCAAACTATTAAAATATTATATTCAACCAGCAACAATTTTCATTTTATACAGATTATTAGGACTGTCTAGAATACTTAGATATGGTTAAAAATGTTGCTCAGTCTATATTATACATAATATAATATTATTATACTCTACACAGTACATAAACGTATTACGTATTTGTCAGTAATAATATTTGTGCTTGCAATAGAATACAGGTGTATAATAATATTTTTTCCTAACTGCAATAATGTACCTACCTATCTATTAAGTCATAATAAATAGCCAAATAGTTAATAGGTACCTTATATAAATTAATGTGCTAAGAATTTACAACGTACATTTTTAACGAATAATTGTAAGTTCGAAATTTGGCCGTATTTCAATTTTATAATATTTTTGTCAAAAAACTTTTATTTAGGAACTAATTCGAACAATTGTATACTGATAACGATAAGTACTTTTTTTCGAGAACCAATTCGTATACTTAATTTACCCCGGGAACCAATTCCGTATTACCCTATTATGCGACTTTTTGTACAAAAAATACTTTAACCTACCTACTGTTCTACTGTATTACTAATCTTGTTCTTTTATAAAGGGAATGCTTTGTCGTTGCCTATCTGGATCTCTATTCTTCCCTGTTCATAACCAGTCGGTTCATATCGGCGAACCGGTTACAGTCAAGCTTGTCGTATAATTTCTTCAATAAATGCCTTCATTGGTTTTCCCCTTCCATTATGTCCACGGTTTATTTGTCCTTCTATTAATATATATTACCTAGTCATAAATTAATATTGTTCCTCGGCAGATGACTAAACATTTTCCCACACCTTTCTCTTATGGTCTTATGGTATTATATGCATCCTTCCCCCCTTGATTTAATACTTCTACATTAATTTGAATTACTGTTCAATACATTACTAACAGAAAACTAAATTACTAATGGTAATATAAAGAAATGATGAAACATCTTTGTAAATAGAGGCTGAAAATGACACACTAAATATTAAACAATTTATACTCTTAATCGTTTTTCGTATGAAATGATTTATCATTGAACTCAAATTTAAAACTTCCATTAGTTAGTCATTATAGTGACTGAGATTATTTGTTTACATAACGATAGCAGAGTGATTTTTCCTGTTTTTTTTTTTTTGTTGAAAACAGGGTTGACAGCTTATTATTGCATTGTGTGTTAAGTGTTTCTAAGGTAAAAACATTTTCATAGTATTGTCTGGTAGGTAGGTACTGATTTATCAAAAAATGATTAACAGGACTACCCACATAAGTACATAACAGATAATAATTCCTGTATAAAACTTTTTCCCTAACTCGGTACGTAATATAAATTGCAAATATATAAATAGTTAATACTAACTTAATATAATCATAATACATTTGATGTAAAATAGACTTTAAGTTTATAGTTGTATTGGCTCTGCACATTATGTATATCATAAATTAAATTAAAACAATTTGTATCATAGGTATAAACATAATTAAATTATTACTTATTAGGTAGGTGAATCAATAATGCCAATGATAGAAAATCCGATAGCTTACTATAGTCACTACTAAACTACTTATATATTGTAATTGTATTATATTTAATATTATTATTATAAATTGTACCATTATAATACCGTTTAATAGATAATTTACTTAACATCTTTGACATTTAAAACTTTATTTTTCTTGATTTTATTCATCGTGTTTATTATTTATGTTATAATAATATTACATATAATACTATAATAGTATTCATCTACCTATTGTGATATGATTTTTAGTACTTGGAACTCAGAAGTCGTGGGAGCTAAAATAGACGAAGTATATACACAAGAATGAAGAAATCTATTATAATATGCAAACATAAATTTTAAAAAGTGAGTAAGTTGGTTAGGCTCTTCAGCTGGTACATTAGGTGTCTCTAGAGAAGTCGCTGTAATAGAAATGTCAAATTTAAATTCAATGATAAAAAATCATTGTATACAAATGAAAGAACCAAGACGGTTTTTAGATTTATTTTTTGTCAATTTGAGCTATATAAAAAAAGAAAACATTAACAATTTGAATAAAGAAGATACGCCCATTGATGACACTTTCGTCCTGTATTTATTTATTTTGGATTTTTTATTTGTTTTATTTTTTAATTATTTTTGGTTTGTTTGATCTGTTTTAAAGATTGTTACAGGTATCTCAGTATCTGCACCATTTGCGCTTAACGAGGAGGGTTTCCGTGGATGGCTAATGTAGCTAATTTTTTAATAAGTGGATTTGGCTGAGTGTTAAGGCGTAGGTGGAACCGTTTATAATTTATAGTGACTTTTGGTCTCTTCAAGTATGGTTTTCATGTAAATTTGATAGATTCAAATAATCAAACGATGTTGTAAAAGAGCCGGCTAATGAAAATTCAGATTTTAACATGTAAAAATAATACAATTTTAAAATTTACCTAACCAAAATTTCAAATTATTTGGTGTTGGTGGCTTAAGTCAGTTGTATTTGTCATGCCTCCTTGTACAGTTGTACAGTATACACTATGGTAATAAAAGTGATTAGTCTTCTAAATAGTATACTAAACAAATAAAGACCTGGGAGCAACAAAAAGACATCTTCAATTTATTAATTGTATTCAATTGTTATGTTAACATAAGTATATTAAGTAGTACCTATCCACTATAGAAAGTGACACATTGTCAAAATCAAATTTGTATGATCTCAGACCAAATGTATATTTTATCATTTTCTATACCTGACCAAATTGTCTGTAATTCAAAAACGATTAATTGTAGATAGGTACTTGAAATTTACATAAAATGTTTATTTTATCATTTCCTATACTTCATACAATTTTCAAAATACTTTGACTCATTTTGATATACTAATAATTATTGGTTGGGTCAAAAAGCTTGAAAGTTTAATACAAGACTCCTGATATATTTTTACAACAACAGTTGAAAAATATTAAAAATACATATGCACATCTTTTTTTTTATAAACATTTAAAGTTCGAATTTTGACAAAATTTATCAAATTTTTAAAAATGAAACAACTTTTATAGCTAAGGATTGAAAATTTAAAATAAGGTTCCACGTAAATAGGTAAATAAATTACTTTATTCACAATAATATCATCAAATATACTTAGTATTTAATACTTAATAGTATATCATAGGTTGACCTCAGGGGCACTGACCTGAGTCTTCGCTCAGAATCGTTTTTCGTATACAATGATATTATGTCATTGAATTCAAATTTAATACTATCCATTACAGTGACCCACTTATAACCAAATGACTACTGTATACTGTATAGTAGAGTTAACCCCACTTGTCCACCTTTTTTTATTTTTATTTTTGTCTGTCATCACCTTTTAGGACAGTAAAAATGCTTAGATTTTCTTCAACAGTAGCTATCTTTTCTGATAGGAAAGTGAATTGGTACTTTGGAATAAAAAATTCCCACTAGTTTTCAAAAATTTTCAATTTTCTTTCTACGGATTGAAAATTTGAAATAAAGATTATTATAAATATTTCATACTGTAACCAAAATATCTAAAAAGTATATAAACACAGTTATTTTTTACATACATTTTAAATTGAAATTTGGACGAAATTATACATATATTAAAACCAAGAATAACAATTTTAGTTATTAAGTTGTAATTTAAATACATTATTAGTGGATATATGAAACTTTTAGAGTACCTAGGTATTATTATTATATTTTATACACACAATGCAATTTTCAAATGTAATTTTATTGGAAAAAATGAATTTTACCTACTGTTTTAAACTTATGCCTAATACTAAAATTGAATACTTTAATCACATTATTATCATAAAATATACCTGCTTAGTAATAATATAGGCTGACAGACCGTCTTCCCTCAGAATCGTATCGATATCATATCATTGAATTCAAATTTAACACCATCTATTACAGTGTCTCACTTGTAACCTACTGTACAGCATATAGCGACATCCACTTACCCGCTTTTAGATTCTGAGCGGAGCGATGAATGTATTCATTTTACAATGATGTGCGTTTTTTTTTTTATTTATTTTTATTATTTTTTTATTTTTTTAATTTAATTTTTTATTTTTGTGTCTGTCATCACGTTTTAGGACAGTAAAAATGCTTCGATTTTCTTCAATAGTACCTTTTCTGATAGTCACAATTTTTTTTTATAGGTAGGTAATCAAAGTTCAAATTTTGACAAAATACATAAAAATGACGAAAATGTGCAATTTATTTTGAGTTAGAAATTCATAAAAATTTTTCTTTTTAAATCTAAGGTTTGAAAATGTAATACAAGATTCCTCATAAGTTTGCCTAATTTTATCAATAAAAAAAAGTTTATAAGCAAGTCAACATAAATTTCTATGAGCATTTTAAGTTCAAATTTGTACAAGATTAGATATTCACTCGATTTCTCATGTAGCGATTTTCTTATTTTGTTGCAATTCAAAAACAAATAACTGTAGATGCATGAAAATTTCACTGAATGTTTATATAAGCATTTTCTATACACCATCTAATTTTAATTATATTTTGACTGTTTTTCAACTTTTTACGGACAATTTCAATTTTCAAATTTTTTAGTTTTTTTTTATATCAATAAAATTTTATTTGTTGGGCCAAAAATAATGAAAATTTAATACAAGGCTCCTGATATATTATTACAATAGCAATTGAAAAATATTAAAAATACATAGGCATACATTTTTTTTATAATCATTTAAAGTTCGAATTTTGACAAAATTCATCAAAATCTCGAAAATTATTAATCATTGTAATTAAACAACTATAAAATGGTCAGTTTTTATAAATAAGGATTGAAAATTTAAAACAAAGATTCTAATAAATAGCACATACTGCAAACAAAAAATCTAAAAAATATATAAACACAGTTATTTTTTACAGATATTTTAAGTTTAAATTTGGACGAAATTACATATTAAAATCAATTTTAACGAGTAAAAGTATATATTATAATATTTTTCTAGTATCACTGATAATTTAAGGTTAATAATTAAACAATATGAATAATATTAATTCAACTTAGCAGCTACCGTAAAATAACAATATCAATATAATTTAAAATATCCTAGACTGACATACCGTCTCCGCTCAGAATCGTTTTTCGTATACAATGATATTATATCATTGAATTCAAATTTAATACCATCCATTATACAGTGATCTACTTGTAACCTACTGTACAGCAGAGCGACATCCACTTGACCCCTTTTTTTTTTCTTTAATCGAACAATAGTATAATAACATTTGTCTAATTATCTTTTTTAAATCATACATTTTAAATAGGTATAGTCAAATAAATAAATAAACCAAACAGTTTGTAGTTTGTTGTTTTTATTAGGTTCTATTCTAACTATTAATTCTATAATAATTACAGTAGTACAGTATACCTATAGCGGCTATTATACACTATTACCTACATTGGCTATTGTAATAGTTTACCTGTTTATCAGACAGAGGATTACTACCATAGCACCATGAATCGTATGATGTAGCCATGTAGGTAATAGGAAAATAGGAATACTTTTTAAATATGAATATAATAAATAATAAGTTTTAATACATTTTATAAAAGTAAAGTATATCAAACATTTTATTTTATAACATTAGGTTTATATCATTTTAATTTTCTAAACTTATACAGTTATAAGTATATACATATAGGAACTTATAAAACAAGTAACAGCTTATTTTTTTTTTAATTGTACATTCCTGTGCAGGATTCAATTATTATATTTTTATTTTTTAAATTGCCTAATAATGATGTTCGTAACCACTTAATTTAATTATTTTCTATTAATTATATATCAAAACTATTGTCAACAGCGAACACTGACTCTGATGTCTGAGTACCTATATATAGTATATATACTGTACATACTAACTTATTTCAACAATAATAAAGTTCAGCGACAATACATATTTAATTTATGATTTTATCTGTTTAAGTTATTATTATTTACATCATTCAATATTATAAGCCGATCAATTAAACCGTGAAAATAAGTATGCAAAAACAGAAATAACACAGTTCGCTAGAATGCTTACCGGTGCACATAGTGATGACTGATGAGCCATCTATGGAAGGTTAGACTATGCTCCTCCTTTCGGGATCGTTTCAACTTGTTATCAGTAATTTTTGACATGTGGAATCCCCAAGCAGTTTTTCTAAATCTCTGCTTTATACTTATTTAAGCTACTTTAGTCATTAGATAATATATAGCATTATATCCCCAGATACAAGTTAAAGATCTTTCCTATTTATAGTAAATTCAAAATCTGCTATAAAAAATTTGTTAACTAATAATTAATAATATTAGATATCATATTGTATTATTTTTAATATTTTTACTAAGGTACTAAATATCTAATTGTAATTATATTATGTGTAGTGTGTATTGTGTTCTGTATATTAGTATTAATATTAACGCTTGATAACTATACTGTACATGTATTTAAAATAAACTTTTAAAAGTTACAATAAAATAGTTAAGACATATCGTCATGTCGACTACTGAGTGATTTAGTGTACCGCATAGTGCATACGTACCGCTACAAATTGCTATTGCGCGAAACTAAGTAAAAAAAAAAAGCTAGTCGCGAGTAGCCACTAATATTATTATAAATCTACATAGGTATAATATATTGAATATAAACTAATACACTGTCTCATTATTATATGAATTGGAATTGAATTCCGTAAAATCGATTAAAAGGATTATTATTATTATCATTAATTGTATTTCAACTTAAAACTTTGATATATTTTACAGTTTTAAGTTATTTTTTATCCGTTACACCATATACATATTATTATTTTTATTTTTAGAATTCTGAGTAGTTATTAAACAGTTTATAGTACTAGGTAACGTAGTATTTATTTGCATTAACAACTAAAATGTTACCTATATTTTTATCAAATTGTTTCACATTTTCACATAGTATATATTTATTTCATACATATAAATTATGTTCATCTGTGTACTTCCCATATAAGTACTTATTTGTACTTTCTACATTATAAATGGGACAATGGGTTGAGTACTATATCGGTGAACATAACATAATATTGTTAATCTACTATTATACTATATTGCGTCGTTGCGAGCTTACATATAGGAATCAAGGTCTGTAACAATATTATTTAGTAACAAAATGAATAGGTACTAAATTAAATCACATCGCTGTCGATCTGAACGATCTGTGGAATGGTTAATGAACTATTAAGACAAAGTTTATCAAGTGCGACCAGGAAGTCCATATTACCTGTGACCCGTAAATCGTGATGAGTACCTACCTATATACTGTATATTGTATGACGTGTCGGCGTGTGTAATATGATATAATGATGTACCTAAAACATAATAGGTATATGCCAACGCCTTTAAGCAATCTCCAACATTGATGTCTAAATAAAAAAGACTTTTATTTAGAAATATGATTTAATATTCAAGTCCAAAATATAATTTATGCAATAGCAAGTAAAAAAGGCTGTCGTGAAGATGCGTCTGCTTTAAAAGTCATCTGGCTTTGGTGTGTTTCAGGCTCCTTTATATAATATTATGGCAACGGTAGTCGGTAACTCACTGTGTCACCATCACTAGGCCATCTGCGTCATTTCTTTTTAGTTATTCAATTCCACGAATTGATTGAACGAAATATAATCTTACTCATAAGTGTAATCTGGGGCAGTTTATTGGGGGGTGGGGAGGGGTGGCAAACTGTGGTAAAAATCTATAAGGTATAATGACACTATCACTCACTCAGTTAAATATCTGAGGGGTGGGCGGGTGGCAGTTGTCTGTCCCCTCGTCCCTTCAGATTACTTCTATGATCTTATTGATTTTGCATTTTTTTCTATATAGGGTAGTCGTAGGTCCGAGATTAATCTATTCTGTTATAGTGTGCAATGTGCAAATATTATTCTATATTATATTATTGTACATAATATAATACTGTAGTCAGCTTATTTTGTTTTTGGTATGTCCTTTCTTTTGATTTAAATTTTAAAACAGGTGTAGTCTTATTATTTGTTGATTTGCATTTTTATATGTATATGGTATAATATTGTAAAGTTTTAATCGACTGTTATATTATGTTGCGAGCTTTTATGGGATCACGACCTGTAAATAATGTTTTACGAAATTATTACTGTATTATAGCAACGCTGAATACAATCTAAAAATAAAATATTAAATGATTATAATAGTATAGAACTACCTACCGCGGATAGATATTATATAATATAATTAGATACTCGTAATTTAATCTTGTTGTTTTTCTCACTATAAATATCGTGATAATGCCATGATATAAGTATAAAACTAGGTTTATATTATTTGAATTATTATCGTGTTAAAATAGTCAAAAATGTATGTTCATTAATCATTTATCCATAGACGTAGATAGCCTTATAGGCTTGGAATGTCTTATTATAATATAAAAAAAAAAAAAAGGTTTATATTATAATGTAGTTACCTATACGGCTATACCGTGGCTATGATTTATACTCTATGCACTACGGGAAACATAGGTAGGTAGCACAGTTTATACATAATACATTGGCCAATTCCCTAAAGTAAGGGTTTTGATAGAAGAATTAAATTATTTATAATGTAATTCTGTTTAGATTTTTATGTCTAGTCACCATAGCACCATACGTCCTATTTATTATGGTATACAGACATATAGTTTAAATTATAATACTATTATTTCGTCTGTATCAAGAATATTTTTTTTGGTCTGTATAGACATAATATTATTACCTATTATAGTCGCAGACACAAAAAATGAGCGCTGGCCCCCGCGACCCGTTGCTCTAACCCATTGCTGTAACCATTGGTTCTCAACATTCTATAGGCGCGCTACAGTCATGCACTCACGCGTCCTATAACATACAGGGACGAAAAATGAACACTAACCTAACCAGTATCCAGGTGTTTAATAAAAGTAAGCAATAGTCCCTAATTATTTTCTTTAAAATCCTTTAATTTAATTCAATAGTTAAATAAACTCGGGCGTCATGGTTGATAACCACTACCGAAAATCGTCGCTTGTTGCATGACGGTCAGCGCTCGTTTTTTGTGACGGCGTCTATAGATATATATGTAATTTTATTGCTCACACTAAAAAAGTAAAAATCGTTGAAAACATTAAAATAATAATATTATTTCCGTCCTCGGAGGCGACGACCGACGGGTGATGATCACTCGACAGTCGACGCTCACTTACCAACAAGGCCACAAGGCCACAAGTCACAACCCACCAACCAACCCAGGCCACCCCACCTACCGTTAGCGAAGCAACACAATGTCACAACTGAATAACGTGGGGAGCGGGCAGCTGTTTAGTGTTTTCCAAACCAAAGGCCGTTTGCCGTAGAGGTGTGTGCGCGTGCGCCATCGGGCCCCTCGATAAACTCGTTCTCTCTCACTCACCGCCTCCCACGTTCACACACACACACGCACACGCGCGCGCGTACCAGTGTACCACCCGACATAGTGACCGTACCGATCGTGTGCGTGTGAGCGCACGCATGCGCGCCCGCTGGCGAGAGAGAAATACTGATATTACGGTGGCGTCGGTATCGTAGGTGAAGGATGGCACTATTGTAGATAGGCGGGTTGGTACCGCGCTCGAATGATAAACATTAAAGATTCCCGGCTGGCTCACTACCAGGCATCGGCTTGCAATAACAACAATAATAACACCAGAAAAATAAATAGTACAAAGGAGTCAAGGTCGTCAACACAACGTCCCGCGAAATAATATTATTAGATATTGTCGGCGGCGGCGGCGGCAATCGGCATTTTGGCTTGGCGGTCATTTTTATCGCTTTATAGCGTCCGTATCTGCGTGATTTGTGCGTGTGTGAGTGAGCGAGCGAGCGACTGCGCGCGCGCGGTGAGTAAACAAAAACAACTCGATAAATAATAAACGTTCAACGGACAAAGCGAGTGTTTCGACTTTCAAGTGTGTGTTGCGCGCGACCGTTGTCGAAGTCGATCTGTGCGCCTTTTTTTCCGTTCGGCATTTCGACCGCTCGTAGGCGACCGCACGGCGCTCGAATCGGTACGGCGTGTGCACCGGTCGAGATCCATCGTTATTAAACACTAATTCTGTTACCGATCGTCGGCTGACTGTTGTAGACGTCTGACCGTAGGCGTACCGTTACATTATCCTGATCGGTAATTTGCCCTTCGAAAGTCGGTGCCGGCGACATCTGAATACCCTCCGGATCCGGACAAGGACCTTGTTCGTCCGTATGGACTCTGGTGCTATCGGCTTGGAAATGGAACGTTCGACGACATACCTGGATTTCAATAATTGCTGTACACAACGAAAACGGTGCTGCCCGCACAATCAACGTATATAAACCATATTGACCTTGTAACGTTGTTGTATTCACCATGAAACTGTTGGAGAGCTCGCAATTGACCGAGCTGTCGAGAGCGCTTTGTGTAGACCGAGGAGATGTTAAAGTCGTTGCCAGGTAGTAATTTTTACTACTCATCATTCAAATGTACATATTGTCATAATCTTTTTTGATATAGGATCGAAAGCTATTCATGCAAAATGGTAGGCGATGAAAAACACAAGTACAAAAAGTTTTACTCCCAGAGTGGCACACAGCCAGGTGACCTCGAAGCACTGGGCTGTTCACCCAACAGTGATCCACGATATGGAAGAAGGTACCTATTAAAAATCAATAATGCACTTGCAGTTTTATGTACCTGCAGAAAAAAAAACAAATTTTATCAAAGTTACCTTATCTCTATATTTTTGTATTAATATTTAATACATAGGTATTACTTAGGTACATAATTTATTTTTATTTCTTTATAGATTAAAATATTGGTACAAACATTGTCTTGTGATCTTATTACTTAATTAAATAACCTAACAAATTTTCTTTGTGTTATTCCAATAAATGATGTTCTGATTTCTTGAGTAAAATATATCTAAATTATATAGGTATTTAAAAGAAAAATAATGTTATTGTAGCCATAACTTTTGTTTTAAGTATCTAATAAGAAATGAATATAGTTGCTGTTTAAGAATATTGTGAAAGTTAAAACATATTACATGATAGAGAAATAGTTAATATATTACTCTTATAAGTCTTAACTTTTGTCATTCAATAATTTGACTCATAATTTATCCATTATCTATCATTCTATGTTTTAATATAATTGTAATACTTGCTTAAAAAATTGGTTTTAATTCAACTAAATTTAATTTATGATTTATGTATGTTTACAGTCTTAGTGTATCTGGAGATGAAGAAGTTTTGTTATGTGATACAATATCACGTAAATCTTTATTTTACTTGATAGCAACACTTAATGCTACATTTGCACCTGACTACGATTTCACAGACGCCAAGTCATCAGAATTTAGTAGAGAACGTAGTTTGCAGGTTAATAATTATTAATAAATATTGTGGTTGTTACTTATTCAGAAGAACTAATGATAAAAAAACCACTGAAATGTAAGAAATTATATTATTATTTATAATTCAAAGTGTTGAGTATATTATTCATGTATAAATTAACTTTTATACTATGGTATGAACATGTTAATAATTACTTGGTTATAGTATAGTTTGTTGTCTTACATTTCTATGCTTTTTACAATGAATTATATATTACATCCAGAATTAAGATTATACATTTTTTCTAATAAATTAACTTTTATCAAATTTTGAAGTCTAGAAAAACTTTTTATTTTGTGCTATTTAATTCCTGAGTATTGTCATCTTGCTGTCAAATAATCTTGAAGTTATAATAAAAGTATTTTAAGTATTTCATGTATAATAACAATTCTTAAGTCTCTGTAGTTAAAAATAATCTTGTTCCTAATTTGTAGCACAAATTACTTTTAAACGTCCAAAGTATAAATAGCCCCTTTGCTGAGCTAATAACCATTATTTTCAATTCATTGAATTTTTTACCATCATCAACCATTATAATTATGAAAAAGTGTATAAAGTTGGTTTGTGATGTATACAATTTTGATAGGGATAAAAGTTATTACATGTATTGCTCAAGTCATGATAGGGAACTTTTTTTTAAATATTCACAAATGCTAGCCAATATTATGTATTTATTTACTATTATAATCAAAATATTACATTTTAAAACACATTTGTATATTATTATTATGCCAAATGTTAGTCTTTTTCTTCTTTGTCCGAGTCAAATGTAGGAATCAGTTGCACTGCATCTGCAATATGATCATTTAATGTTTCAATTATTTTTTTAAGTATTTAGGTACTTCATCAAATGTATGAAATATAGTATCCATATGCCCCTTATTACCAACTTAGAATTAAAAACCTATTAGATACTTAAGATGTATTGTGATGAATAATGAATTGAGTATAATATAGCGACAAAAAAAAAAACTTAAGTTATAGACTGTTTAAATAAAAAATTTTTTTTTACTTTTAAGTTCCTATAAATATATACCAAAAAAAATGTTGTCCTTATAAAAGTTAGTATTTATTACTTATTATTTTTAATGATTTTTTTTTTCCAATATATTTTTAGTGGGTCATGAGAGATGTAGATAATAACTTATCAGCAGTCATTGTAGAACCTAACACAGCAACTTCATGTGTTGCATCTAATCAGATTATTATGATAAATCATCTACAAAGTAATACAGCTCCCAAAAACTACTCACAGTTACGTGACAAACTCTGGGAAGTAATCGACAAAGAAATTGGCATGTCACAATGTGACATTTACAGGTATATAACCTTCCTAACACATAATTATATATTTGGACACGTTCTATATTCATTATGTGGTACTTACAGCTATACACCTGACATGCGATCAGATCCATTTAGTGAAGATGGGTGCCTGTGGTCGTTCAACTATTTCTTTTACAACAAAAAACTTAAAAGAATTTTATTTTTTACTTGCCGTCGCATTATTAGGCAAGTTTCAGAAATCCATAGTTATAATTTAAACTGATATATTTTAAGATTTGCATATTTTTTTTAAATTTATATATTAATTTTTTTTTGTTGCTGAAATCACTAAAAACTCATATTTATTATGTTTTCTCATTCAATCTATTTCTTCTCAGAATTAATTGTAATTATGTTTATTGGTATAAAATTCTTGACATTTTATGCTTAATTAACTTATTTGTTGTTTGTTGTACTTTAGTTCTTCATATCCCATGGACTTTGATGGATCAATAGGAACCGGATCAAACTCTATGTTCTTGTCTGATTATTATGAAGATGGCGATACTGAAAGCAATAGTAGGCATCGCAGAGAACGGAGTCCTTTAAACAATAGCCGCCGTCGAGGTGGAAATAGTAATTACTGAAAAAATTCTTAATATATTTTAACTTGCTGTCTCTCTTTTCTTTTTTTATGCTTTCAAATATGTATTAGTACACATCATAAAATAACTTTTAGAATTTAAAAAAATAATTATAACATTAGATATAATATATACACTATATAATATTGTGTCATTTTACACATTTGCACTTTTTAATTTATATTGTGTGTGAGTATAATTATATTAAGATTGTAAATTGTTTTACCTATGTGTGGTAATATGATAGTGTGGTGGATCTCAGTTATTGCATATTTATATAGTCATGATTGAATTTTATTGTCGGCAATTGCGTTGATATTTATTTATATTTAAATTTATTAACACACCATTATACTAATCATTATTTAAGTATGGCATTATTATGATATTAAAGGTTTATGAAATTGTATTTCCAAAAAATAATTTAAGTATATTTTATCTATGAATGAAATTGTTTAAATCTAATATTATTTATTACAAGTATTATTATTATACACTTTTAGGTACTACTGAGAGTGCAGATCTTTACCTTAAAACTGTTTTATTTTTTGTACTGGTTAGATAAAGTTTAGTTTGTATGACCATAGTATTATGAACAAATGATTTATGTACTCAAAATGTAATAGATGTATGAAATAAAATATATTGTCCAAAGAAAAATTAAACAAGTATATATGTTTTTATAAATATTCATTTTGATACATTATTTTTCCATTACAATTTAAATCTAAAAACTTTAAACTTGCAAATTTCAGGTTAGTTTATCTGTGACATTTTTTTTCATTACAAGTTATTTTTTAAGACATTAACTACCATTCTTGTTTTGTTTACCTAGTTGATTGATAAAAATTAGATCTAAGTACTAACTTTAAATAGTAGAATATCAATTTCTAAATTTGGTTACTTTTTAATTATCAAATATGTATCATTTTTATCATATTATTTCATTCAGTACCTAACTTATCGTTAGTATTTAACCGAAAAGTATAAACTGAATAAAAATAAAATTAACATAATAATTTTGTAAAGAACTTATTGTAAGAAATATTGGTTTAAAATACAAACATTAAATAAAACTATTTAAGAAAGTATAAATAAAAAAAAACTTTCTTTATTCATAAACAAACAGTTATTCTCTACATATTAATTATATATTACTGTATATAATATTCAATATATATTTATTTATAGTTATTTAACTTTTTTATATTATATACATTGATTTTTCTTATAAAAACAACTTAAGACAACATCAACAAAGAAGTAAGAACTATGATTAATCTGTTGGATCTCATAACATATTGTACTGTTATATATAATTTGACTTATATGCCTACGACAACAAAAATTGATATATTATTAATTGTTAAATTATAATAATTTAATAATTCTGCAAGGATGGGAAAGTTAACCAATTGTTTTAACTCATTAAGTTTATACAGAAAAATTTAAATTAACCCCTCATAGGTTATGTGGTGAGCTCACCTCGTTAGTATTTTGAGAACCACTTGTTTATTTATCACTCATCTGACACTGTTTATACTTTCAATCAACATGTGACTAAATTTATTTTTGTAAATATAATAATTGTATAAATATTTCCTGATTAGATATCAAAATGTGATATTATTAATACCCATAAATTAAGCGTTGCACTCATTAAATAGATCAACATAATATTTTTTGAAAAAGCAGACCTATTTGTAAGGAGCATACAACATTAATATGGGTACTGTTTGATAATCAACAAAATATGTCGACCACTAGGGCCAAGATGAATGATAATGATTATATTATGATATTATTATGTATAAAAAATTATAAATTAATTTTTATTGGTTAACAATTTATAACTAAGAAAAATTGTAAGAACATATTATATTGTAAAATTTTAAAATATAAATTATTTGGTGTTGGTTTCAATATTTTATGTTTATTGTATAATACATAAAGATGAATAAACAACTAGGCGAGCGCTACGCTCGCTCAATACCAATAGCGGGACTTTCCATCGCGATACCAAATACGGGTCAAGTTTATAGTTTATACTATGTATTTTAAGTTAATTAGAAAATAAGTAACTTAAGATAGTAAAAATTAGTTACTTATTTAAAATATATACTAATAACTCATGTAAAATTTAAAATTATACCTTTTTTTTAAAGTTTAACAAATAACATATAAATATAATATAGGTATAATTAAAAAAAATAATGTATTCATTGAAAATAATTGTTGCTGGTACTTATACTTTAATCAATGATAGATATCAGCCATGATAATTAAATTATATTAATGTATTTTTTACAACTAATATTTTGTTTACTAATATAATGTAATATTCTACAACTTTTTCCCAAGTGATGATAAAACTTTTAACATTTTTATAAATTATATCATCATGTTCATGATTAAAATATAAATAATTAAACATAATTTAATTAATAGTTGGAGTAAAATATTTAATCAGACCATTATTTTTTTTTATATCACTTTAGACATTAGTAGGCAATATTATATCATTAAAAGTAAAGCAACATTAACCAAGCTTTTTTACATTCATTTTTTAATTATCAGCAAAAACGTGCCATAATTATTTATATATCATAGTTAAGAGTTAAAATTACATTGTTAGTGCATATAATGCCTATAATTTATAGTAAAACTTATCAATCTTAATTATTCAAAAAATATAATAATAACTATTAATTAATAATAGGTATACAAATGTGTACATTAGTTATAGGTATTTTTCTTTTCTCAATAATAGTTAATCATTTGCCCCTAAGGCACTAACTTGTTCTGTTTAATATCCATTATCCGTATTATATATTATATTCTGTAAATATGACATCTTTCTATTATTATAATATATTAGTTATTACTTAGGTATAAGTTATAACTCATCACTAGACTCATGAAGAATATAGATATATATATATCTTTATTCTTCATGACTAGACTGTATACATTAATAATACCTAATTTATTCGTTTCACATATTTTGTTTACATTATTTTGAAGAATATATTATGGTATCCCGAAATAGTGAAGAACACTTCAACAGTATAATTTAAACATTTAGTAGATAGGCACCTATTTAAAATACATATAACATTATAATTTATATTTAATATTTGATATTTTGGATACATTTCTAATCTATGAGGTTTTTATTAGAAATAATATTAACTTAACGTGACAATAAAATTAGTTAACTAATAAGTTATTGCATATCATGAAGAACAATTTAACTGATAAGTTAGAAATTTCCTTCTTTTTAAAAAAGTGATTCTTTATGCAACTTATTTAAAAACAACTTATCTTTAACTTTTTAACTCATTAATTATTGGTCCCATTAAATAATAACAATTGGAATGTCATATTATTTACAATACCAACTATAATTATAACTGAATGTGGATGATGATGTGTTTATAACTAATTTTTTTATGCTGCAATTAATAAAATATTATTTACAATTATTCTGATAAATGCTAGTATTATAATATATGTGATGAAACTGTTTGAAACATTGTCATATGTGTAGACAGTATCATTTATCATAGCCATAGCCCATAGATATTATAGTATCCATATAAATTTAAACTTATAGTTAAGTTCTATTCCAACAAATATTTAGGAGGACTGAGGTGATGACATTTTTAAGTTTTAAACTTTTAACTACCAGCTACCAGTCTGACGGGGGGGGTTAGTGGTTTGTATCTGGAGGTTTCCGGCTATTTTATGGGCCAGTTGATATAAATACAAAATTTTTAAAACTGATATAGTAATTTAATATTTTTAAACTTTGTTTTATGATATGTATAATCGATATTTTAAGCTGTGGGTTAACCACGGATTACCTAGAAATTATCGTGATAGAACACCCATATCGCTTGTAATGTGTTGTATTTTATTATTGGAAGTTTTGTTAAGGGCTCGAAAAAACATTTAGTATAGGGGCCGAACATTTTATGTAAAGCGCCTAGTTTGTGGTTACAATTGCCAATAATTTGAAGTTTAAAATTTCTATTTGTTAAAATCTTTTGATTTAGTATTTACCTAAATAATAAATTATACCCATAATTCAGTAATCGGAAAAAATCTTCAAAGCAACTACTTGGTATTTAAACTACAAAAGATAGATGTCTATATTATATTAGTGCAATCGCAGGTAATACGACGATATGTAGCTACAAATACATGAACTCATTAGAGTCCAACACATCATCATGACTTAAACATACTGACTCTATGATTATAGAGGAATTACGCAATTCAGGAAATCAAAAAACAATACAAACACTAAAATCAATGGAAAAGGTCAACGCTTTGGCAAAGAAGGAATCTGATTTTCCCAAAGAAATATAGGCACTTTTGAGACGTCATAAATCCCTTTGGCTAAAGTAAAAACTGAGGCAGTAAAGAAGAATATTGAAAAGTGATGGACCTACTTTGCTATCTTGTCGAATAAGACGGCGATAGAATGAGAGAGGCCAGCCATATTGGTTCGTGTGAGACAGTGGGAAATAGTAGCTACTATTACGTGCTGAGGAAAATCAGGAATGACAACAAAATATATATATTTGATGACATTTTAGCTTTCAGAAGAACCTATAGCCTCCTCAGTCCTTAAAAAATGAAAGCCGAGGACAGCTCAAAATTAGTTGAGGTACTCGCAGCAGTGATTGGCGATAACACTGCAGTCAAGAATACATGGAAAATGATTGCAAGATAGTTGTACAAAAACTAGATGAAATAGTGGATAATGTTTGACTTTTACTCGTTTTGTTGGTAACCTAACACAGATTTTAACATGTCGAAGACTTTTTTAGAAGACTTGACACAGTGTTAGAGGACCAGGCGTGCGAGTGTTAGTCACACGGGATTTTAACGCAAAGTCCTCAGAATGCAAAGTCCTCGAGAGAACGGAAAAAGGAGCTCACTGGTGGACTGAATGTCATCTCTTAGCCTCACAGGCATGTGATAGTGATGCTCGACCACCTTCGAGAGGCTGTACAGAGATGGTAGAGTGTTCCAAACTAATAACGGTGTTATGTTTGTATCGGAGGCAAAAAATATTTAAAACAACATTTTTAATTGTTTACTATAGATTATAACCAGTTTTGAAATTTAAATTCAAATCAAAATCATGTAAGTTTATAAATTGTAATTTTTAATTTTAAAATCGATGAATAATTTTATGATTTACTTAATATAATATTCAATTATTAAATTAAAAATTATTTTTTGTTAATTAAGTAGATACTTATAATTATAATTTTAAATTGTTTAATTCAATTAAATTAAATTTGTTTTAAACTATTTTAAGTAATACAAACAAGTAAAAAAAGGGGGTCAAGTGGATGTCACTCTGCTGTACAGTAGGTTACAAGTAGATCACTGTAAAATGAATGGTATTAAATTTGAATTCAATGATATAATATCATTGTATACGAAAAACGATTCTGAGCGGAGACGGTATGTCAGTCTAGGATATTTTAAATTATATTGATATTGTTATTTTACGGTAGCTGCTAAGTTGAATTAATATTATTCATATTATTTAATTATTAACCTAAAATTATCAGTGATGCTAGAAAAATATTATAATATATACTTTTACTCGTTAAAATTGATTTTAATATGTAATTTCGTCCAAATTTGAACTTAAAATGTCTGTAAAAAATAACTGTGTTTATATATTTTTTCGATTTTTTGTTTACAGTATGTACTATTTATTAGAATCTTTATTTTAAATTTCCAATCCTTAGTTATAAAAACTGACCATTTTATAATTGTTTAATTACAATGATTGATCATTTTCGAGACTTTGATATGAATTTTGTCAAAATTCGAACTTTAAATGCTTATAAAAAAAATATGTGCCTATGTTTAATATTTTTCAATTGCTATTGAAACAATATATCAGGAGCCTTGTATAAAATTTTCATTATTTATGGCCCAAAAAATAAAAATTTATTGGTATTTATATAAAAAAAAACTAAAAAAATTGAAAATTGAAATGGTCCGTAAAAAGCTCAAAAAACAGTCTAAATATATTCAAAATTAAATGGTGTATAGAAAATGCTAATATAAACATTCAGTGAAATTTTCATGCATCTACAGTTATTCATTTTTGAATTGCAACAAAATAAAAAAATCGCTACATGAGGAATCGAGTGAATATCTAATCTTGTAAAAATTTGAACTTAAAATGCTCATAAAAATTTATGTTGACTTGCTTATAAACATTTTTTTATTGATAAAATTAGGCAAACTTATGAGCAATCTTGTATCACATTTTTAAACCTTAGATATAACAAGAAAAATTTTTATGAATTCTAACTCAAAATAAATTGCACATTTTTGTTATTTTTACGTGTTTTGTCAAAATTTGAACTTTGATTACCTATAAAAAAATTGTGACTACGGATTTTTAATATTTTTCATCTGCCTTTGAAACTATATATTAGAAGCCTACTATTAGATTTTCAAGATTTTTTACCCAACAAATAAAATTTTATTGGCATTTATAGAAAAAAAAACTAAAAAAATTTGAAACTGAAAATGTCCGTTAACAGCTCAAAAAAACCTCTCAAAACCTTGGAAGATGCTAGGGTGTGTAGAAAATACTTATATAAACATTCGGTCAAAATTTCATGTCTCTACGATCATTTCTTTTAAAGTTATACCAAAAACCAAAATCGATTTTGTCGAAAATTGGTTTTCCGTAAAAATTCATGGTTTTTCCTTAATTTTTCATTTGTTTTTCACGGCGCTATTGAAAACTACCAGGAAATTTTAACTTTTGACCACCCAATGTACCAACTAGATTCACTTTCCTATTAGAAAAAGTACCTACTATTGAAGAAAATTGAAGCATTTTTACTGTCCTAAAAGGTGATGACAGACACAAAAAAAAAAACACACACATCATTATAAAATCAATACATTCATCATCGCTCCGCTCAGAATCTAAAATTATGGAATAAAAATTGTGAATATTTTTACCATATTACGAATAATTTAAAGTTTTTTTTTTGCTCAATTGTTGCATATTTTCACGATATTATATGCATGTTTAAATATTTTGATTCTTTTTTAGCGGTGTACGCCCTCTATACTTACTTGCCATGGTTACATTACTTTATAGTTTTTATATATATAGTGACTTCTTGTCTCTTGAGTAATAAATTATGAAAATGATTAAATCCACTCAAGGAAATAATACAATTTTTTTTAATGTGGTTATACTAACATACATCAAAAAGATTTGTAAGTTTTCTTAGGATATAGAAATGGTAAAGTTTATTTTAATACATCACATCGATTTTACATAGTATGGTAACATATATTAATATATTATTTATATATTGTAAATAAGTGCTCATATTTTGTCACAATGTGGTTATTCGAATGATCATTTTGTGCAATAAAATATTTACCGAACACAATTATTTTTATTATTGTAATTATTTATTATATTTGTTGTATGCCATGTTCAGACACGTAAAATAGGTACATATATTTTGGATTCTGTGCGGAGTGATGAATGTATTGATTTTACAATGATGTGTGTTTTTCTTATATTTTTATTTTTATTTTTGTCTCTTTCATCACCGTCTGGGGTAGTAAAACTGCTTGGATTTTCTTCATCAGTATCTTATACGATGGAAAAGTGAGGGAAGTTGGTGCATTTGGGAAGTTTAAATTTAAAATTCTCAATATTTTTCAAAAGCGCAAAGAAAAATTAAGGAAAAATGGTAATTTTTTTTTTTTGGTATTCGACAAAATCGATTTTGGTTTTTGGTGTAACTCTAAAATTTTCACTTTTTATTTATACAAGCATTTTCTTTAGACGAAATATTTTGATTTGTTTTAAACTGTTTACCGACAATTTCAGTTTCCAATATTTTACGTTTTTTTTCCTATAAATGCCAATAAAATTGTATTTGTTGGGTCGAAAAGTGCAGTGAAAAATTGATACTGGGCTCCTGATTTATTTTAACAATAGTCAATGAAAAATATTAAAAATACATAGGCACAATTTTTTTTTATAAAAACTTAAAGTTTGATTTTTGACAAAATTTATCAAATTTAAAATTTAAAATTGAATTTGTAGTAAAAAAATTATAAAATATTCAACTTTCATAGCTATAAGAATTGAAAACCTAAAACAAGGTTCCACTTAAGTAAGTTATTCTGTAACCAAAAAATTTAAAAACACAGTTTTTTTTTTAATAGTTATTTTATGTTCCAATTTGGACGAAATTAATATTATTAAACAACCATAAATTAGTTATTGTGTTGTAACTTGTAATTGTATAATAATTATTGAACTTACCGGTTACCGTATTAATAATAAGTAGTAACAATATAAATATAAAATAAACACACTGACAAACCGTCTCCGCTCAGAATCGTTTTTTGTATTCAATGATATTATATCAATGAATTCAAAGTTAATACCATCCATTATACAGTGACCCACTTGTAACCTACTGTACAACAGAGCGACTTCCGCTTACCTGCAACCTTTTTATAATTTAATTACTTACTAAGTAAAGATGCTTTGGGAATTCTTGTTCCGCGGGTTTTCTTCCCTAGAGTCATAGCAGCACTTCATAGCAGTTTTCAGAATATAATGTAATATTATGTATTCATGTATCATAGTCTTCAAATAGATATATTAAAATTATAATAATCATATTGCTATGTGTATCACAGAACGTGACATCATTGCATCATATATATAATTTTATTATATTGACTTATTGATAAATGGTGACTATTATGACTCGTCACTTTTAATTATCTTAATGCTTATCTATTAGACATAAGTTATTATTTGTTCTTGCTATTGAAAACATTAACATCTTAAAATCATCTAATTCTTAAATTTGAATTCAATAAACAGATAAAATAAAATAAATTGAGATTTTTAAATTATATTATTTATGTGTTAAGTAAAAATTGAAAATATAATATGAAAATAATATGTACCTAATAGATATATTTATATAATTATTCACAATATTTAGGATAGGTATCCAAGCCCAGATTTTGGTAATATAAAAGGGATACAATTTAATAGATAGGTGGATTTACAACCAAAGGAATATTAGCTAATTAACGTCTAGAGTCTAGAGTAGGAATGTTTAGAATTGATATATGAATTGCATTCAATGCTGGTGATCATTTTTCATATTAGATTTAAAGGCTATATAAATGTACGATAACGGTTTAAACGCGTTCAATAAAATCAATGTCAGTTCTAGAATATGGAATCCAAATAGGTAGGTGATCCCTATTCTGAGATAGGCTTAACTAAGAATAAAGTGTAAGATAGAAGCTGAAAGATCTTAAATCTTTAAATTCTGATGAGTTCCACTTAAGTAGTGTTGGGTAAGTTACTTTTTAAAAGTAACTAAGGTACGTTACAAGTTACAAAATAAAATAGGTAACTAGATTACTTGTTAGTTACTCAAATAAAAAACTATAAAGTAATCTGTAACGTTACTTTTTTACTCAAAAGTAACTAATTACGAAGACGTTACTCTTATGCCTTATTTAGTCATGGGTAAAAATGTAAAATACTAATATATATAAAGTAAAAATAATAGTAAGTTATTAACAACAGCTGTCAACTGTAATATAAATATATAATTGTTAATTGTTGACAAAAGCTCCGGCCAACCGCTACCAATAGTTAATGGCGGTAATCCGTACACGACCGCATGCCCGTTTGTCGATGTACATATTTTATCAGATATGTTCTAAAGATAAATTAACTATAGCAATTGCAGCATGTATAGGCTGTAATCGATGTTTATAATCAGTTTTCCTCGAAAATTGAAATTGAAAATAATTTTAACACAAGATCGTTTATTTAAATTAGATTATACTAGGAAAATGTTGTAATTACATAAATAGGTACCTACTTAAATTATTAATACAATTCAATTTTCTGTTGCGAATACAAGTGGGAGTACTGCCCCCCTCAAAAAAAAAATGAAAATATAATTAAATTTATAATGTAACGCATTTTTCTGCTAAGTTACTTCCAAATAATTAACACAGTTACCTTTGAGTTACCAAAAATAATAATAACGAAGTTAACAAATGAAAAGTGTAATTACGTTACAGTAACGAGCAACGCACGTTACGACTTACGTTATTACCTAATACTGCACTTAACAGAGCCTACTGAATTAAGTTTACAATATGTAGTTTGGGTAAAACACGATTGTGTACGTTTATTATCGGTGATACATCTTTAAGCAACACTATTGCAGACAATTTTTTGTGATTTTTAACTACACGATTGTCGGATTGTGTACGAAGTTTTAAGCGCTGTTACCGATTTTCATACGGAAAATTCCATAGTCAAATAACATTATACAAACAAGATTGATCATAAAATTAGTAATGTTAGAATAAAGAATGGCAAAAAAATACTTTATTAGAATTCAAATTATTATTTAGGCTTATGCTGAGTATACAATCCATACAAATTTAATTCAATATTCAAAAACACTAGGTTCTAGAAGTCAATGAGTTAAATTTAAGGCATTTAACAATTATTTTTTTCTTACGATTATTTTACCAAATTAATATACAGACAGATTTTACATATTATTATTTATGATACTGACAGATTATTTCATATTAATCATTATAGTAGTTATTAGACAAAATCATTGTACTTCCTACATATTTATTGGGTGAAATTAATAAAGGTAACACCGTTACATATTATTTCATACGCTATCGCGGTGTTGCCAGAAAAAATACATATAGGTACATTTTATATTGGTAAGAAATTGTATTCTACACGATCAAAGGTTTTCTCAAAATCGGTGTAACTACAGAAAGACAGAAAGTTCTGACGAATGAAATAACTTTTATTCCAATCAATACTTAAACATTTTTTTTTTAATTTATAATTTAAAAATGCTTGCGTTACAAATACAGAATATTCTTATTTTTTTTAATACTGAAAATAAAAATTTAAATGTAGGTACTTAATATAATAATAAATGTTTTTTTCAGTTTTTTGGATAAATTCAGAATAACCAATTTGTGATTCTAATCTTTAGACAAGCGTTGATGGTAAAAACATTTATTTAAGTCAAGTAGCTCATTTTTTAGAATATTTTATTGGAGTAAATTAATTTAAAATTTTTTACCTTTTTTCAAATTATTCTTTTTGGAAATTTCCTGACATTCCTACGTATTTTTTTAAATTATTTATTATCCATATAATTTTGTTCATAGTTTATGTCATACGTTCAAGTTTTTTTTTATACGTCAGATCTTTCTGTTACATCCAGTTTCCTGTATATACATCGGCTTGACAATTTTCCTCGAAAAAATCTAGTATGAAGTGTTGCAGGGATAAGTTATAGGATTTTCTTGCCTATAACTATGTTGGCTGTTGTCCAACATTTTGTTGATTAGTTTAATTAGGCATGTGGCTGAGAACCAATTTTTCTAACAATTTACAAATCTATTCAAGTTTAGAAATGTATTGATAATTTTTAACATTAAGCTTGTTACCTTTTCTAAAAACCCGGTCCGGTAGGCGGTAACGACATGTAGGGTGGTACTGCAGGTAGGTACATATAATATTATACTATTTTCATACGAATGTTGCCCATATATTATTATAATTTATTTTCCTTTATTTGTTATATAATATACCAGCTATTAGGTATTTTAATGCTATAAAAAAGAAAAATTACCATTTATAACACAATTTTAATGTCAAAACCATGGTCCCTGGGGATATGTACAACCCTTAGTTTGGGCCTGCGTATATACCTGTACCAATTACCAGTTAAATGTATCAAGAGGTATAAGACAGTGCTAATTATGATTTAAATATTTGGTCGTCCGGGAATCGGGTCACAAATTAAACTTTTTTCAAAAAGGAGTAAGTACAGTAATTTGACCATTACTTAACTATTTTTATGACGATACATTTGTACTCCACACATATAGACTTTAAACGCTCTGAAATTATGACACAAACAATAAAAACTGTCGAATCTTTTCAAAAATAACTTCTATATTATGTCACATTCAAATATCCATATTATTTAAATCTTTTATCTTTTATCGAGAGAACAAATGTTCAATTTAATATTTACATTAAAATTAGAAGCATTGGTACTAAGAAGGGCAAAAAACACAATTTACTCCAATAGTATTATATTCCAAAAATTGAAATAAATTAAATAAAGAAATACGATGAAATTACGAAGGTTTAATATTTTGTAGAATCTGTATCTCATTAATAGTAGTTTTAGGCTTATTATTAATATAATAATTATTATTATAATTGCATGACTGTGTATAATTTGTATTTAATTTAATAATTTCGTGGCTTTGTTAAATGGTTAATGAAAAATGAATAATATGATTTATATTAAATTAAATTTATGTAAGTTATAAAGTTATTAGTCATTTTAATTAATATAATTGCCGGTATACCCTTTAACCAAATCATATTTTTGATATAGCCCAATATTTTTACCCGGGCAATAAAATATAAAAATATTTTGTGTACGAAGCAGATAGATAAGGTCGATTGTCAACCAATATTTTACCTAAAGGTAAACTTGTAACAGTAATATGTATAGTAACTGACAATTATCATAGGTACAATTATTTTTAATAGTTTTCAATAGAAACCAGTAAATATTAATGTACTAAAATGTAAGAATAGGTGTTAATAAGTAGGTACGTGTATAATACGCTCATATTTAAAGAGCGATAATCCTTCTTTGATTTCAAACTATCGTCCAATTTCCAAATTAACAATCATTCTAAATGTTTTCTCTTAATTATTATCATTAAAAAAAAACTAATTATTGTTCTTTATTCCTTAACAATAACCAATTTGGTTTTATCACAAAGTGCTCTATTACATGCAATAATCTAGCCTTGGTTAAAAACACGATATTACTATCTGAACAACTTTTAAATGTCATACATACACAAATCAGGGCGCAATTAATTTACAATATTATCGATAACCTAGAGAAATGGTCTACAAATAACTGCCTTCCTCCAAATGTCGAAAAATGTATATTCATACACCACACCTAAATAAAAAATCCAATTAATTTTAATTATTCTATATTTCTATATCAAGAACAACACTCGAGTTAGTACACAATTTCAAAGATCTTGGGGTACTCTAAATTGAATTTCTCCAACCATATTGTAATGATTAAAAACAGAATGCGTCATTTAAGATTAAGAAAAGAACATGTCGATCATTTGACCCAACCACCCTGAAAAAAACTTTACTACTCTTTTCTTCGTTTTATAATCTCGAATATTGCCTTCCGATTTGTATTAATTATACAGTTAAACATAGCAAAACTTTCGAGCCAGTATAAAATGATTTTCGACATTTTATTTCTTATAAGTTTAATATTTCAAGGCCTATTCATGAGTCATACCATAATGTTTTTAGTTTATTAAATTTATCTTAACGACAGCCGTTCATTTTTACTCTATACATTTTTACATAACTTAATATTAGGTTTTGTTGATTGCCCTAAACTCCTTTCTCCGCTTTAAATTAATTTCTATTAACACCCGCGAACCTTTTTATCAAATGTTTCGCTATAGGAACTATTTCATGCATTGTATTTCCCCACCAATATTCTAATGACTGCTGCAGGTAATAAATTTGTATTTGACTAATATAAGTGGTTATAGATTTTTGTATATTCAAACTGTAAATCGGGATAAAAAGTCTTTTATTTTCTCTTTTAGTCTTGAATAATTTGTAATATTGTACTATTTACATTATCATATTTTTTTTTTTTTATTGAACTTAAAAAACATGAGCAACAAAGATTATTAGTGATTGTTTAAAATTACAATATTTGTATGGTTTTAATTATATATGATTACTATTTAAATTTATATTATAATTTCTTTAACAGTAGGTTTAAATTTTGGTGTATAAATCGGATTTTTTGAGGAAGGCTAACATGTTCGATGTGTTTTTGCTATTTGGTCCTAGAGCTTCATACAAGTTGGGTGGGATGTTGTGTTTTTTTAAATCTTCGGAGTATTGATAACACTCTGTTATTCGTTATCATATTGTAACAGTACTCACAGTCCATATATATTTTAAATAAATAGTATGCAATTGTTGCATGTTACCTAACTAATATACGTCATATAATACTATTTAATATAAATACCTATACGGTTATATTATTAGCAATATTATTGTTATTGTTTTTGCAATAATATTATAATAGTAATAATACCTAATAAAAATTATTGTATTAAACAGATATCTAATTTATAAATTTAATTGCTCAATGTGTTTATTTAGTATCTTATTTCATATTATCAAAAGTTATCTAAACAACATAATTTTTTTTAGTAATCACACGATGTGTAAAACTGTTAAAGAGACGTATACATTTCATGTAGGTACCTACCTACAATGTCTATAGACTATAGTATATCTTGTATCTATATTATGATGGATATAATAATATAATTGATATGTATAAGGGACACAAGCAATAATTGAGTATATATATGTATATATGTACCTTGTGTCTACATACTATAGGTTAGGTAAGAGGTACCTATATAATAATATGTAGAAAATATAAACATAATTTAGCGTGAATTTGGTAACCTCATACGTTCATAATGTAAGTGGTTAGTATTAAATTTAATGTTCAAATCATTAAATCTATTATCAACGTAAACCATGTGAAAACGATTTTACGATATTAATTAATATAAGAAATGTAT
This sequence comes from Nasonovia ribisnigri, assembly GCA_027563435.1. Classification (NCBI taxonomy): domain Eukaryota; kingdom Metazoa; phylum Arthropoda; class Insecta; order Hemiptera; family Aphididae; genus Nasonovia; species Nasonovia ribisnigri. The sequence continues at coordinate 226,049 of JANEHU010003988.1, forward strand.
ATAGAACACGTACAATATTTAGTGGGTACATACAAGTATATAACGAAAAAATGCAACACATACATTTAATATGAATATGGTACCTATATAATAGATAATAATTCCACTATAGTTAAAGAATTGTACTAGGTATTTACACAATATTATAAATACATAAATTATAAATAGGTATTTATAAATCCTTTAATAGCTATACCATGTTTTGTTTAAAATGTATTTATACAGGTAGGTATATAACTATTAATTATTATACTTATAAAATATGTTATACATTATATACACATACAGGCAATTCACTATAGTTTCCTTGAAAATCTCGCGATGTAGATAACTAAAAATTAAATGGATTTTGGTCCCCTAGGCCCCGGATAATGAATTTGTAATTAACCAAAGCTCTCGCGGTTTAACGATTTTTTTATAATTCTGATGTTTTCTAATGCGAAGTTTTTTTGAAGATTATCATGCGATATTGAGATATTTATGTGTTCGAGTACATTATGGCTATTTAGATAAGATACACGTCGATTAGTGTAGGTATAACGGCTCTACAAAAACGTTATACGGGCATACGCGGTGTCTGTGACGACTGCAAGCGGAAACTTCAAGATTCGTTTTGCGAATACCTACAAAAGCCAAACAATTTTTTAAATGTAGATGAGACGGATTTTTTTTTTTTGAAATGTTTACCAGACCGAATTCTAACGTTAAAAAATGAATAGTGCTATGACCCATGGAGGGGAACAATAGTAAGGATCTGGTCACGACTCATCTTCGCTATTGAACGGGTAGGAGTGTAGGACGGATATAGTTTCAGGCAACTTAATACTAACAACAATTGTAGATTTGTTATAGAAATAAACTTTACCGACTCATGGTTACATATTTCTTGCATATGAGTTTACATATTTGTATTGTTACGAAAACGAATATCAGTTTGTAGTGACGTAGGTAGTGTTGATAAATATTTTATGCCCTTAAATCTCGTTATTATGAATAATTTTGTTGTATGCTCTTAAGATAACGAATTTCGATTTTACAAACTCTCATTATAATATTATATCGACCTTTTATCTTATTTCCTTGAAATTCACTTTATCTAGAGTTGACTATAGTATATTATAATATAAGAGGCCCTGCAGGCTTAATTTAACACACAAAGTTGGCAGAATTTAAAACTTTTAATCAGGTGCCATAGGTATTTGTTTTCCTGTCTATATAATAGGTATACTTACGTATTTTAAATTTAAGACATTTGGTACCCAGCTATCTAATATAATATACAAATGATCCAAAAACGACAACGACTGTGTAATAAAAGTCAATAATTTTGTGTTATAAACTTTACAATATAATATATGAAATCTTAATAGATACCAGTATTTTCGTTAACTTACACCGGTGGTTCTCAACTTTTTGTTACACACCAAATCCTGTAAAAATAATCTTTGAAGCCACGGACCGAGGTTTATGAGAAAAAATTATTATTTTAATAACCATTTTTTTTTCACACAATGTAATTACATTTTCTCGTTTTTTTACATAAAGGTTTATTTTTTCATTTCAAACTATACAAAAATATCTTTATAGTATTTAAACGACTATATAAACACGCCGTAAGCGCGCATATTGTGTGTGTGTGTATACAACCAGAAAGACGACAGCAGCATGAACCCCCGGTGGTCCGCAGACGGCGGACCACAGGTTAAGAACGGCCGACTTACACAAGTTTAAAGCATTTAAAAAAATAAATAATATTTCAATCTTAATTGCTTTTAGAATTATTTATTTTAAATTTCAGCCTGCCCCTATAGCAATATTTTATGACACTGTAATTACAATCATTATAATTACAATTTATTAAAATTTATATTACTAGAAAAATGTATATATAAACATTTGTATGGCAGTTTGATAATTATTTATTGAAATTTATACTGTATTTAAGGTTTTTTTAATAACAAATACATTTTTAAATTCCACCCTGTATAGATAGGTATTTAAATGATTTTATATGTAGAACATATACCATACTATACACCTAGAATCTTTACTAATAATTGACATAATATGAATTTCCCCAAACAAATTTTTCTATTTTAATCTAGTTTTTTAATAATTGTGAAATTAGTGCTTTATTATAGGTGTGTCACCCTATTAACCCCAAGGTTAAAATTTCGACTTGAAAACTGTTTGGAATTATGTTATTTATTATGTAAAAATTTGTAACAATAAAAAAAAATGTTGTAACCAATAACCGATGCCCCGGCAAACAGCGTTTCAAGTTCCGGGTGCCAGGGTAACGTTATCTCAGCACCCGAAACATTAAATAAATACGAAAAACGGTTCTGAAGGAGCGATCTCAGTCTGTTAGCCTATAATATTACGAAGTCGGAAGTAGGTATATTTTAGGTAATATTGTGATTTAAGTAATTTATTTTACTATTCGTCATTAGTACACAGCAGGTTAAATTTATTTCTATTGAAAAAATGCTTTTGAAAATGTCATTGTATAATAATAATAATAATAATAGTATATTTATTTAGCAGAACAAAACAATAAAAAAAAGTTTAAAACAAAACATTATTAGCAGGTTTGCAAGCTCATTCAATAAGCATGAGTATACTTGAAAACTAATGAGCTGGGTTCATATTATGAGTAGGTATATAAAGAAAATGTTATACATTTAGAGTACTTAAATAATAATAATTAACATAGTAATAGATATTTAAAACCAGGATAAAATAGGGTTAATATGTTTCTTGTAGTTGTTGAAATTATCAAAATTAGCTAAATTAATATTATAATTATGAAATAAAAGAATTTATTTAATCATTGGACCAAAATTATTATTATTACGTGGTACAATTAAATTACAGTTTTTTTTTATTATTGTATTATAATAATGCAAAGACTGAAATTTATTTATATTTATTTTATACATATACAATAAAATCATCCGTTCATAAACTTAAATAATAGTTCTAACTTTAAACTCTGAACTAAATTAAAATTGTAGGATATAATTGTGGTTTTCCAAGTATAAGTTTTATCAATAAACTAATAGTAGTATATATAACATTAATATCTGTGGATTATGTACATATACTCATACTGAAACCCCATACGAGAAAATTGATTGAAGAAGAGCTAAATAAATAACTCTAAGAGTTCTAATATCTAGCATATTTTTGATGAATTGTAATTTATATACCTAATAACTTTCTAAGAAGATTATTTGCATAGTAAATAATGATCAATACATTTTAGTCTATAGTCAAAGTATATTCCAAGATGTTTAATACACTAAACTCAATTCAAAGGTAAACACTCACAAAGATGATTTAAATATTTACATAACAGTGCACACAGAGGAAAATCAATGCTTATAATATAATATGAACTATTCGTAATAGTTATATATATAGACTATATATTTCGATTTAAATACATTTAGCTGTAAATTATTACTATTGAAACACCAGCATTTTACTGTAGATAGGCAGTTTAACCGCGCCGCAGTTATTAGCTATTTTATATAAGCTGTCATATTTATGACTCTTAATCAGAAAAATGGTACACTGTAGGTATCATCCGAATAACAAAAAATTTCGGCATTAAGCTTTATATTTAAAAGTCCATTTATGTATAGGTATAATGAATAAGAAAGGGCCAAGTACTGTACCTTGAGGTAGCTACTGAGAAACAATATGTATTTACATCACTAAATAAACACTAACTCATTATTTTTAGTCTTAATTGTTGAGGTCTGTTAGAAATAAATATTTTCATTAAATTAACAGTATTGCCTCTTATACCACAAAATTGAAAATTCTAATATTTTAATTAATAAATCATGATTTACGGAGTAAAAAGCTTTGTTGAAATCCAAAAAAATGCCATGTACTTTCAATTTTATTACTAAATTACTATAAATAAAATTAGATACTTTAGTTAAAGGATCAGTAGTAGACATATTGAGCGAAAACCAAATTTATTAGATAAAAAAAAAAATTATGTTTGCCTAAAAATGACATAAGTCTCGATTTGATACAATTCTCAAGTATTTTAGAAACAGTTAAAGTTAGTGCAATACGTCTGTAATTTCCACATTGTTTTCGATCACTAGATTTAAACAGTTGTAAAATTATAGTTTTTTTTTAGTTAGAAGGATATTTTCCTGAAACAAACGATCTGTTAAAAATAATAGACAATGGAATAAGAGTTAGCTGTTTTAATATGCCTACAACTGCTCTTAAAGTTCTAAGTACCAACAAATAATATTTTTAAATTTCAAAATAATTACATATAATTCTTGATTTAAAATTTAAAATATGTCATTTGGTCCAAATTTGAACCTAAAATAACTATAAAAAATGTAGAATATTTTTTTTACATAGCGTTACCCTGCCACCCGGAAGTATAGTTGGAAACCTGTTTTTGGGGGCATCGGTTTGGTTACAAATTGTTACATAATAAATAACATAATACCAAACAGTTTTCAAGTTAATATTTTGACTTTGGGGTGCCAGGGTAACACACATTTAATCTCTATATCATATAATAACTATAACATGTTATTCATAAAACTCTCCTGTCACAGTGTTTGTTATTGAACTCCTCCGAAACGGCTTGACCGATTATCATGAAATTTTTTTTGTATATTCGGTAGGTTCGAGAATAGGTCGTAAAGTATAATACATTAATAATATATTTACCGTCAATTTATTTTACGTGGCATGTACTCACAAGAGCAAACAATCGAGCTTATATTTGTGTTGGCTAAAGATGGACTGACAAAAAAATATCGTACACTCATTTTCTCTTCAAAATTAATATTGATTTTCTTTATTTAATTTTTCTAATTAACTATAAAAAATATATGACTTTTTTCACTTTACATTTAACTTTTAAGAGATCAAACAATGAATATGTCAGATGTCAGTTACATTAATAAAATACATTTAATTGATACAATTAATGGTTATTGTTTTTTTTTCATTCGATGTTGCCTACCTGAAAAATACTGCTCCCATAATCACAAACGTGTCTCACGGGGAACGCCGGCGGAGGGATGGCTATAAAATAATCGAAAGTGTCCTGTCTGACTAATAACGTATAGTTCCTAAATAATGATAGCTATTAAGGCTTACAATTTTCACGGTACCTACATACCACTATGTAAGTGTGCACTAAGATAGCATCAAAATTCGCATTTTAAAGTGATGGTTGCACAAGTATTTTGAAATACAAGATGATCGATGAAAATGTTAAGGTTTCGAACATAATCATACACCGAATATTAAATAAACGAATTGAACAAAATTTGAATCATGTATAGTTGGCACTTTTAATGGGCAACGGAGTGAAAGGGATCAGCTATAGTAATATTATAATATAGTAAATAGTAATAAGAAATACAAATTATGATTAATATTAATATTATAATATAGTAAATAGTAATAGGAAATACAAATAATGATTAATATTAATATTATGTTTAATATAATTAATATAAGAATATATATATCAGTATATCATAACATTATTAAGCAAACGGCTCACCAGTTTGTCACTTTGTCGTCTTTGTCAGGTTGCCAAGAGACATAGTATTACAGTATACATTGCAAGATCAATATTAATATACATAGGTTAATTACTATTACTTGGTATATTATATTAATAATATAAGCTTTGCAGTGAAATGAAACATCTATTCGAAGCAGAAATAGATTTGGGAAATATTTTGATGCGGGAAAATGTTGTAAAATAGATCGACGTACAGCGTGCGTAACTTTTTATAGACACATTTTTTTATATTAACTGATTTGTCTTTGAATAATTTAACAAACAATGTTTTATAAATATATTTATTTACTACATACTAATTATTAGTTCAAAAATATTATATATTGCTAATTAATAAATAATACCTATAGTATAACAATATCCATAATGTAAACAAGTCACCATATTGTGCTATAATAATTAATATTTTAACTACCTACTATTTTGTAAATAATTTAAATTTCAGTCTCAAAACCCTCAAACAAAGTTTTACTCATATTTAAAAGGAAGAAAAGTTTGATAAAACAAAACCCCATATGTTGGTTAACAACATTTAGGTACTAATTGATAAAAATAAATAGTATAGGTAAGAAAGACATTTTTTGTTGAATATTTTAAATACTATTTTCAACAGTAGATAGGTATATTAAATAGTAAATACTTTTTAAAAGTATTTTTATACAACACTGTTTGACTGATAATAAGCAAACATATTGTATTAGTGCTCACTGTAATTAATTACAAACAGTTTCAGAAGAATCATACTATAATTATGCTCGCAAGATTCATCCTACTAATAAGCTTTGTTCTTTACATCTGGTTTTCAGGGAAAATGAAAGTGTATTATCATAGGTACTTATTATTATATCATTATATAGGTAGTATATACCCAATCAATATTCAATACCTTCCACAGTTTCAGGATTGATCTAAAATATTTAATAGTTTCAATATACTATATAGGAACTTAATTTCATTTAATTTTTACTTAACAAATAATATGCTTATAAGTGTGCTTAAATTTTACCGGTATAGTAAAATTATTAGGTACTAAGGTAGTCATAGATAATATAAGACTTATTCAAATTCTGGTTTGTTCCGACAATTTAGGGCCGATGTAGTAATATTTAAAATTGTTTTTATTCACCATTCAAAATTTAGTATTGACATCAAACTCTGAACAAACGCATTAACTAGGTAGATATGATAATCACATATTACCACCACAATCACATAAACAAGTTATTTTATATTATTATTTATCAAAAAATTATTAAACACAATATTTCAATTGATTAATATATTTTGTGATATCTCGTAGCTATCTAATATTATTGGGTATAGTATAGTATATTACAGTAGACGCTGCAGCGTATATAGGACTCACTTATTGGGACCAGCACAAAGTTAGTCTTATAACCGAATGAATCTTATAAGCGAAGTGAAAAAAAAATCAAAAATGTTAATTACATCTTTTATTTTACTACATATTTTGCTTTTATTTAAATTTACTTTAATACATATTACATATTACTTAAAAGTGAATGAATAAAAAAATTATGATTAAAAAATAAAATTATATTATTATAAAAATTATTACATATTAATAAAAAAATTATAAACTATGTATCGATTATCAATTTCGATAACTGTGCCAGGTAATTGGGAGTGTATATATACCTCAACCTTGTACTACAATAACAATAATTGCGATAAACATAAAATGCTTTCAAATTTGTTGTACATACACACATTTTAAAGCATGAATCGAAACCAGTAATACCAGTGAACCAACAAAAATATGATTGTAATTTGTGAAAACCAATTTATTTTTAAATTTTAACCAAAAATGTTTATTTCCAACTATTATTTTTACGAAATTTGTGTCTTATAAACGAAATTTAGATTCTGAGCGGAGCGATGAATGTATTGATTTTACAATGATGTGTGTTTTTTTTTTTATTTTTTTTTATTTTTGTGTCTGTCATCACGTTTTAGGACAGTAAAAATGCTTCGATTTTCTTCAATAGTACCTTTTCTGATAGGAAAGTTAATCTAGTTGGTACTTTGGGGGGGTCAAAAGTTAAAATTTCACAGTAGTTTTCATGAGCGCCTGGAAAAACAAATGAAAAATTAAGGGGAAAACGGGAATTTTTACGGAAAACCAATTTTCGACAAAATCGATTTTGGTTTTTGGTATAACTCTAAAAAAAATGACCGTAGAGACATGAAATTTTGACCGAATGTTTATATAAGCATTTTCTACACACCATATCATTTTCAAAATATTCTGACTTATTTTGAGCTGTTAACGGACATTTTAAGTTTCCAATTTTTTTAGTTTTTTTTTCTATAAATGTCAATAAAATTTTTCATTTTATATCCAAGGTTTGAAAATATGATACAAGATTCCTCATAAGTTTGCCTAATTTTATCAATAAAAAATGTTTATAAGCAAGTCAACATACATTTTTATGAGCATTTTAAGTTCAAATTTTTACAAGATTAGATATTCACTCGATTCCTCATGTAGCGATATTTTTATTTTGTTGCAATTCAAAAACAAATAACTGTAGATGCATGAAAATTTAACTGAATGTTTATATTAGCATTTTCTATACACCATCTAATTTTGAATATATTTAGACTGTTTTTTGAGCTTTTTACGGACCATTTCAATTTTCAATTTTTTTAGGTTTTTTTTATATAAATACCAATAAATTTTTATTTGTTGGGCCAAAAATAATGAGAATTTAATACAAGGCTCCTGATAAATTGTCTCAACAGCAATTGAAAAATATTAAAAATACATAGGCACACATTTTTTTTATAAGCATTTAAAGTTCGAATTTTGACAAAATTCATCAAAATCTCGAAAATTATCAATCATTGTAATTAAACAATTATAAAATGGTCAGTTTTATAACTAAGGATTGAAAATTTAAAATAAAAATTTTAATAAATAGTACATACTGTAAACAAAAAATCTAAAAAATATATAAACACAGTTATTTTTTACAGACATTTTAAGTTCAAATTTGGACGAAATTACATATTAAAATCAATTTTAACGAATAAAGTATATATTATAATATTTGTTAAGCATCATTGATAATTTTAAGTTAATAATTAAATAATATGAATAATATTAATTCAACTTAGCAGCTACCGTATAATAACAATATCAATATAATTTAAAATATCCTAGACTGACATACCGTCTCCGCTCAGAATCGTTTTTCGTATACAATGATATTATATCATTGAATTCAAATTTAATACTATCCATTATACAGTGATCTACTTGTAACCTACTGTACAGCAGAGCGACGTCCACTTGACCCGCTTTTTTTCTTATTCTATTGAAATCGATACGTTAAATATTTTTAGTAAAACACCAAAACGACCAAATAACGAAAAATTTTTTTTTTTCAAATTGTACGATATTATATTCACTTTTTAGAGATAGTTTTATTAAAAAAAACGTTTATGGGAAGTTGTGTGTAGGGTTGTGTGATAAAGCTCTCTATGGGCCACACTGTTGTAAAAATAGTAGCACACCAAAGTTTTAGATCGAATATTTACCTATGGATAATTGAGACTTTTTACCCAATACATTTGTATTTATATACAAGCCTGTGCATAAACGAGTTATAAGTTAAGGTAAGTTAGTTTCAACTTTTTAACTTAATTTTTTTTTAAATTTTATTTTCAATGACTTAATTTATAACTTAACTGATTTTTGTTGATATTAACTCAATACATAACAAGTTACTTTTAATTAAATGCAAGTTAAATTAATTTATAAATAATTAAATAATAAATATAATACAATGATTATTAATGATGCATATTGCATAAACATTTAATTTGTATTATTTTAAACCATATTACCGATTATTTATATAAGTTAATAAGTTAGTTGTAATTTTTCATATATCATTTAATTTAACTGAGTTAAAATAAAAATTAGGATTACTATTAACTTTAAACTTTTTTAAATTTTTTCTATCAACTTAACTTAGGTCACCCAACTAAAAATTATCATTAATTTGCCCAGGTTTGCAGTTATATGTATGTTAGGTACAGCTGTTTTGTAATTACTAAACTGTTGTTTAAACTTTGATAATTGGGTATCTACCTAAGTATATAAACATTTGTAAAATGTTCTATTAAAAATCACTTGTTGTGTGAAATAGCAGATATCTAGTAAATTATAGTTAAAATTTATAGCATTACATGCCTGCAATTAAATACATTTTTATTTTATCACAATGGTTCTGTTATAAGTTAAATATTTATAAGTACTTGTTGTATCAAATAGCCACAAGTACAACTACGTTTAATTTTACATAATAACAAACTGAAGCAGAATATTTGTTTGAAATTGCTCACATAGTCAGATATTGAACCGATATTATAATATAGTTTGTAATTAATTATAATAACATCTAAAATTTAGTGGAGAGTAGTAAAATCCAAAGAGGGGAGTTATATATAGTTATATATCGCTATGTTTTCGTTCAAACTTAAAACATTTATTAAAAATAAATTATAAGTTGGGTATTTTATTATTTATAAAAATCAATATTTTCAGAAAAATGTTATTCGTATGCTTAAGATCATAACCCGATAACCGTAGAAATGATTGAATTAAGATAAAAAATAAAGGTCGTCTTAATAAGTCTTGATAACGCTCTAATTTACAATGATCGGTTTTAGAACTACCTTATAACTATAAAAAGTCATGTTGTTCCTATATAAATATATACGTTTTCATATGATATATTTTGAATAACTAAATAAATACTCATACAAACATAAATATAACACAGTATAGCCTACGAGTCAAAAATATTATATCCTGTACACATTTCACGATGTGCCGACCCCGACGTTTTTTCGTCATCGACTACAGTGCATTTACTATAATAATATTGTATACAGAAGCCACTTTTGCTGGTACACGCACTCTCTCACTTTCTCTTTCACACACACTCAGTGATTATAAGTCCTGTCGTGGTTAGGTTATGATCGTTGGCGCGCGCGGCTGTTGCAACGGTCGGGAGATTATTTTTCTCGAAATATATAAATAACACTGAGCACTACTAGGTTTTTCAATTAATACCGGAACGTGACACATTACCGCCGGAAGCAGCTTTCCGCAATCCGCAAAATACCGCGAGAAACGCGATATCATAACACAGACACACACAATAACAATAATAATAATGAACCCTCCGTTATACACGTAATGGGCTGCGCGAATCTTCCATTTTTTTTAGGCATTATAATTTTGAAATCCGGTTCAAAAATATTTTTGGGTAGGTTCATTTTGCCCGTCGACATGGCCGCAAATATATTATGCTCCTAGTTAAAAATTAGCCATGTAAAATAATAATAATAATATTCGTTTGTTGCAAAGAGATATTAGCGAAAAAGTAAATAAAAGTTTTGACAAAATAACAATTAAACTCCAAAGCGTTCCTTAACAACAGATTTACTTTAATAGTTTGATCTTAGTATTTGAAAAAAGTAGTTAAGTCGTTGAGTTAGTCCTGTAGTCTCTTACATTTCACGTATAACAATTCACGTCACAAATATTTTTTGGGTGCTCACTGCTTAGGATTGTTTTATGGAGAAGTGGGTATTTTTTCGATTGGATCATGATTTTAAGAGAAATATTGATAATGAAAACGAAAGTTAATAAGAACCAACCTATTTTACTGTAAATTGTTAATTAGGTGATTTTATTTGAAAATGTATATATATTATTAAATCAAAATTCAAAAGAGTAGCTTCTGATTTATTACAATTTAGTGATTATTGCACTCAATTAATTTTTTCAATGTTGATAAATTAAAATATTAATTATTATCATTTTGAAATCATCATAATCCCCATATCTACAAAATCTTTGCCCCAACCACTACCTCTTCCTGAATGCATCGACGGCTCTTTATACGCGTTATCTACAGATATTTCGACTGCTGTCCGATGGCTACCTATGTCATTATGTGGTATTATATATTATACGCCTATTGCCTATACATAACTTATTTGTTTCAGCTAAACATTATGGATGAGTTTAAACAGAATTCGACGAAAGACGCGTATTGTATATATGAATATTACCGTCATCTAGGGATAGGAACGCATATAATACAGTTATATTATACAACTAATAATTATCCACTAAACCAAAACAAATTTCAACGCCATGAATGATTCTCACTAGAATATTATAATCATCGACGCTTTTATAATACATGTGCTACCGCGATCCTTTGATCTGAGCATGGTACCTATATCGATTGAATATATTAACCGCAATTACATAATACGCGTATGAATAGAACAACATAAAATGTAACATAAACCTATAAAGGATCGGGTCTAACATAATTAAAATTTCTAAGTCTAGAATAATTTTACCTATATTATAATATAATACCGATAAAAAAAGTTCTATGAATTATTTATATTCCTTTAAAAGTGTTGAATTTGTTGATAAAACCAAAATCGATTGTTTGATTATTCAAAAAATATGATGAATTAATGCAAGCAAAGTATATCTACTAAATGGTAAATAATACGATTAGTTTTTAAGATCAATATTTAAATAGGTATCATAATATAATACAGAGTGATATTTATAAACCATTTTAACATGGTTTCACAAACTGATTTATTAACTGCCGATTTTTGTGATTAAAAAATTAAAACCATATACTATAATTCAAACAATAATAGTTATACTATTTATTTAACTAAACAATTTAGTGAAATACATTTTTTTTGAATATTTTTATTTTTAATTATATTTATTACTTAAGTGTTCTATGGTGGGGTTTTCTTTAAATTTACTATAATTCATCAAAATATTCTATCCGCTATGATCGCACCAAAATTCTTGTACCTGTTCTGATAATATATAACCAGCTATAGCCAAGGTTAGTATAATGAATAAACAATATTAAACTGGTAAACAATAATCACTTATCTAAATGCACAGTTGATGTACTTTTTCATTTTTGAAAAAAAAGGTTTTTTGTTTCAAACTGGTTTTCTGTTCATAACGATGTTTTAAAAAACATTTTTCAAATTATTTCAGTTTCTAACAGTTTAAAACAAAAAAAACACAATATATACTTGGATTTTAGACTGTTTTAAAGATATGTTTTAATCGTCTTAAACAATTAGCAAAACGTTTGAAACAAATACATATTATACAATAGTATAATATTAAATATTAATTTTGCTCCCGTCTATTTCATTTAGTTGGATGTGTTTACATTAACCGTTTTTCTAAGAATAAGTGTCATTATTTACATTATATTTTCTTCCACAAAGTGCGTGTTTTTTTTTTTGAAGATTTTGCATTGCAACGGTAATACTTTGAGTTTTTAATATTTTTAAATTATCCTAATACTTAGGCATATTTGATATTACTATTAATTATTATCGACCACACGAATAATCAGTTATCTGGACTTTGTACCTGATAGTTGCTACGGAACAGTGATTATATTATATTATTATAATTGATATTATCTTATTTCCACCACTCGATTTATTACTTTATCGGTGAATTATACTCTCTACACACGATATATACACCTAGCATCCAGAAACTCCTAGCAAATATTTGGTCACTATACACTGTGTGCCAAGTGTTAAAAATATGGAAGAAAAAATAGACATACTAATTAAAGCTGTTAACGAAATAAAAACTACACAATCTAAACTTGTTTCATCAGTTAATTCGTTGTCGGAAAAGTTTGGATCGCTTAGTAAAAAAGTCAATGAACTATCAAGCCAAATTAATAGTTTGTCTTCCGATAATGCATCTTTAAAAAAAAGAGTTGATATCATTGAAACAAAAACAAAATCTTTGAGCACAAATCCACCTATACCTAACATCAATGAGCTAATATCAGAGATGATTGATCGTCAATCTCGATATAAAAATATATTATTATTTAATTTACCAGAGTCAAATCTCGATTCTAACTCAACGAATATGGATCTCATAACTGTAAAAGACATACTGAAATATTTAAATTTGGAATCTATACCCACCTCAATTTTTCGTCTTGGAAAACCACCTTCTACTTCTACTCCTATCAAACCAAGACCGTTAAAAATATGCTTTTCCGAACAAAAAAATGTGCTTGATATATTTTCAACTCAAAATAAATTGAAATCAAACTCCTCGTGGAAAGATATTCGCTTCTCCTCAGATCAAACTAAAAAACAACAAGAACACATGTCTCAACTCCGTCAAGAACTACTAAACAGAAAATCAAATGGAGAACCTGACCTCACTATCAAATATATCAAAGGCACTCCAACAATAATTTCATCAAAAAACTAGCAAAACCCCAACTACATTTCAAATGCTACTACCAAAATGTAAGGGGTTTAAATACCAAACTTAATTTATTAAAAACTAATATACCTTTCTTTAATTACAATATTTTAGCTTTTACTGAAACTTGGTTACATGATCAAGTTCATTCAAGTGAATTAGGTCTCGTTAATTATGATATATATAGATGTGATAGGTCGTGTTTATCCAGCACATCAAAAAGAGGTGGAGGTGTTCTATTAGCAGTTAGTAATTATCTCGTTTCCACAGTTATTAACATTGTTGATAAATCCTTAGAATTATGCCTCATTTCGGTCGAACTTAATTGCTCAAAAAAAGTAATCGTAGGTTGTGTTTATTTTCCACCAAAAACTCCTTCTATCTCATACAGTAATTTCTTTAATATTATTGAAAATTTAATTATATCCTACCCTAATGATGATTTACTACTTTTTGGTGATTTCAATCTTCCCGACTTAAATAAAACGCCACTCAATGAGAACATTAACCTCTCCTCTCCAGAATCTATATTTCTTGATAATTTATCTTTGCTTAATCTTTTTCAAATAAACACAATACCTAATATCTATGGTTCTATACTTGACCTTATTTTATCTAAATCCCCCTCTCATATTATATCTCAAAACAGTGATTCTATTGTCCCTATGGACAATTACCACCCACCTTTAAATATCTGTTATACCCAACTGCATACTCCTCCTTCTCTATCATATACTGAATTATCTTATGACTGGTCTAATGGAAATTATAATGCCATATTATCACACCTAGGCTCAATTGATTGGTCAGAACTTTTTAAAATTAGTAACGATATCTCCTTTCTTATCGATGAATTTTACGCCCAACTATATTTTGTAATAAACACTTTTATTCCTAAAAAAACCAATTTTAAATCTAAATTTCCTAGATGGTTTTCTAAAAATTTAATAAATTTAATAAAACTTAAAAAAACCTATCACCTTATTTACAAAATGTCTAACTCTCATAACGATTATTTAAAATTTTCTTCAACTCGATCTCAATGTAAAGCTCTAAGTAAACTAGATTACTCTCGCTATTTAAATACTACCCAAAATTCTCTAAAATCCCAACCCAAAAAATTTTGGTCTTTCATAAAAAACCTCAGGTCATCACACAGCTTACCAAACTCTATGTCTCTCGATCACGTAACTGCTGAAAATGGCCAAGAAATTGTTGATTTATTTAGCCATTATTTTTCTTCCGTGTATAATAATATTAATATTCCAATAATTAATACAGATACAACAAAAATAATCGAGTCTAACGACTCTATCAACAAACTTCACATAGAACTCATTGAAGTTTTCAATGAGCTAAATATTCTTGATTATAAAAATTCTATAGGTCCTGACGGCTTATCACCATTATTTCTATTTAATTGCAGATTTATACTTTCCCCACCTATTATGCATCTTTTTAATACTTCTCTAAAAAATGGAATTTTTCCAACCGCTTGGAAATCTACCTACATCAACCCTATACATAAAAAAGGAAATAAATCATTGGTCTCAAATTATCGCCCTATATCTATAATCTCTATCCTCCCTAAAATATTTTCAAAAATTGTTAATCGTAAACTCTCTCCTATCTTTAAAAATATTCTAGTACCACACCAACATGGTTTTCGTAGTAATAAATCATCAGTAACTAACCTAATAACTATCAAACATGATATACTTGAATCTTTTTCTAAAGGCCAACAAACAGATGTAATATACACTGACTTTGAGAAAGCCTTTGATAGTGTTAATCATAAATTATTAACTCATAAACTGCTAAAAACTGGTTTTGCCAATCCTCTTCTATCATGGATTAACTCATTTTTATGCCTACGAACACAAATAATCAAGTATAAAAGCTTCATATCAATTCCTATAAAGGTAACTTCCGGAGTTCCCCAAGGAGATCATCTTTCTCCTCTTCTTTTTAATCTGTTTATTAATGATGTGGTGTCTTCCATCACTCATTCTAATATACTTTTATTCGCTGATGACGCAAAAATTTATAAATCAATCTCATCTCTAGATGATAACTTACTCCTACAAAAAGATTTAACCGATTTTAATGAGTGGTGTGTTTCTAATGGCCTTTCACTCAATATTAATAAATGTCAAATTCTAACATATTCTAATAAACGTAATACAATCAATTTCAATTATTCTATTTCAGACACTAGTTTAAAACGTGTACATGTGATAAAGGACTTAGGAATATCCTTCGATTCAAAACTATTATTTAACTTACATATATTAGCTATTAAAAATAAAGCCCTATCAGTATTTGGTATGATAAAACGTAATTGCTCACAGTTTAACAATCGTTTCACTTTCAAGTGCCTATATACGTCACTTATCCGCTCTATTCTTGAGTATGCTCCTATAATTTGGGAAAATAACAGCAATGGCCATAGTGATCAACTTGAGAAAATTCAAAACAAAGTTCTTCGATTCATATGCATTAAATCTAATATACCAAGAACCCCCCACTCAGGATATGAACAAATTTTAAATATATTGCACTTAGAATCTCTAAAATCACGTAGAATTAATACATATAGCACCTTTCTTACAAAATTAATAAACAACGAGATTGATGATGCATTTTTACTTAATCAAATAAATTTTAAAACCAATTCTCGTAACTTACGCAATAAAGATTTATTTTATCTACCACATTTCCCCCAGAAGTACATGTTGAATGATCCTTTAAACATTTTGATGTCTTGCGGAAATAAACAAACTTTTAATTTACTATTTAAGTAATTTTATGATTGTTATTTAATTCTCTTTAATATTATATTGTACCACATAAACCCACTCTCCCACTTTTTTTAGGTTTTGTATCAATGTAATCAATATAATTTGTACTATTATTTTATTCCTTGTATTCATTGTACTACCAACTTATATTGAATTTTTTAAAATGTGTTAACTATCAAATGTTATTATATATACTATTATTGTTATTGTTATATATTGTAAATTGGACTTTGTCCGTATAAATATTATAAATAAATAAAATAAAAAATAAATAAATATTATAAAATAATTAATAATATTGTTGTTGAGAATATAAAGTAGGTTGGTGTTATCTGTGACAATTAGTATATTATATCATCATTGATTATAAATACGTATATAAATATATATATAATAATATTCTTATTATTTATAAGTAAATATTTATAATCAATGATGATTATAATAATATGTAGGTGCTGTTCAAATAGCTTGGCAACGGTCATTAGACTAATTGAAATAATTAAACCATAACACTGTTTTTCAGTACCAATTAGTGTAATGACTTTCCAATTTTTTTGATTACCCTGTATATTAGCAGCAACATAATAATAAAAATAATAGTAGTGTGATAAATGTTACTATACGTGAGAGTATTAATAAATGATAATATTTTTTTTCATGTGATAAGATGTGTTCCAAGCTATTAGCTACGTGCTACATAGGTGAACGATTAAGGTATGACTAAATCAAATACATCACAAACACAATTGAACTGTTATCTATAGTATTAGTTGGAATAGTCTATATCAATCGTTGATCGACTATAATATTTTAGTTATGGATTTAAACCAATAATTGATCATACTCAGGGATAAAGACCTAACAACTATATAATATTAAATATATGTGTATTATCATCTATAAACAGTAATATATAATAATAAAAGTAATACACAATAGTATAATAATAATAAGTATAATCAAACGTAATATGTATAATAATTGAAATACTACAGTCACAGTTAACCAACCGTCATATCATAAGGACATGAAACAAAAGTGTATTTATCTACACATGGTATTGACAGTAAAAAATAAAAAATTCAATGTATTGTAGGTATTTTACAGTAAGAACACAATGTTACATAGTTAAAAGGTAATTACAATTGCGATTGAACAAATAGGTAGTGATACGACATGTTACAAAATGTTGAGGTTAATTTAATTTGACTAATTTTAATACTGATACTTAAGAATACAAAGGAAAATCATACTGTTATAATATAGAACGTCGACAGTCGTCCATAGACATTGAAGTACGAATTTAAGGTTATACAATAACATAATTAATCTTTTAAGTTAAATACAGCGACAATATTTACAGTGATCACAGAATTAAATTTGTCTTTTTTTAATAATATATAAGGTTTAACAATAAGAAGTAAAACAAATACATACATTAGGTTATACATTAAAAGCATTTGTCATTTTGTTGGGTGTCATTTCAAAAATGTTTCTAAGGGTTTTCAGTTGTGGTTAACATGAATGAAACACAGAGTGGGAACTGAACCAATAATATCACTGTTGAAGGTAGCAGTGCTATGTTGAGAAGTCTACGATGTTGGCCTGGCATGTTGTGGTTTGTATCTCAATATTTCCTCACAAAACAGCCTAAAAATACAATATACCAGTTTATTATTTTATATCCTATCTTAATTTATTGCTTTATTATATTATATTATTAATATTGTTTAAGTAACTATTACTATATATATATATATTTTTTTCTTTCTTTTTTTTCTAATTTATAATAATTTATTACTATATAAACTTTTAAAAAATTTAATATTTAATAATTGTTTCTTATATTCTTATTTTATTTTATTCTATTACTATTAACACACATATGTAAAATGATTTAGAACTCCAATTTCGCCAATAAGAGGTATACCTCAGTGGTGAATTGGGCCAATTAAGCAAAACAATTTATAAATAACATCTTTAATAACTGTATATAATAATTGTATAATTTGTATAATGTTTATTTGAATATTTATTTTTGGCCAGTAAATTATCTTATCTATCTTATCTATCTTAACTATTCATAATAACCTCAGTGTTGTGTCGAGAAGTCTCCAGAAACAAAAAACCTTGAACACAGCTTGGAAGACTTGTGACCCATGGTGTTGCACGAACTGCGTCCATATCCGTCGAAACCTAAATGTAAATGTGAATGTGAGTATAACGGTCATGTTCATTGGGACGTAAATAGTTCATACTTACTTGTGTATAGAAACCCCATGGCGGCATCAAGTTTCCACACCAAACACAGTTGTTCACCATTTTTCAACAGCCTGAAAATGTTAATTCTATAAGTATGCTGAAAACCAGTTAATTAATTTAATTTCAAAACGTTTGACATTAGTTACGAATTCACTTTGCAGTGAATAAGCATCCAGAGAGAACCACGGGGAGGTTGTCAAACTTTCTCTCCACAAAGACCACAAAGGTCAGACCACACAGGTCGGACCACACAGGTACCCGCTGTCGCATATAGCGACGGCTAAACTTATAGCAAATAATTAAAAATTATCGACATAAGTGATTTAGACTGTAATAACTAATGAGTATTAAGTGTAATTACACTGCTCAAGTTATGGTTGAACAAAAACGGCCTATCACAACACGTCTGAATACACTATATTCTTTGTGATAAATCGA
>JANEHU010003989.1:0-11298 GCA_027563435.1 Nasonovia ribisnigri
AAACGCCACTCAATGAGAACATTAACCTCTCCTCTCCAGAATCTATATTTCTTGATAATTTATCTTTGCTTAATCTTTTTCAAATAAACACAATACCTAATATCTATGGTTCTATACTTGACCTTATTTTATCTAAATCCCCCTCTCATATTATATCTCAAAACAGTGATTCTATTGTCCCTATGGACAATTACCACCCACCTTTAAATATCTGTTATACTCAACTGCATACTCCTCCTTCTCTATCATATACTGAATTATCTTATGACTGGTCTAATGGAAATTATAATGCCATATTATCACACCTAGGCTCAATTGATTGGTCAGAACTTTTTAAAATTAGTAAGGATATCTCCTTTCTTATCGATGAATTTTACGCCCAACTATATTTTGTAATAAACACTTTTATTCCTAAAAAAACCAATTTTAAATCTAAATTTCCTAGATGGTTTTCAAAAATTTAATAAATTTAATAAAACTTAAAAAAACCTATCACCTTATTTACAAAATGTCTAACTCTCATAACGATTATTTAAAATTTTCTTCAACTCGATCTCAATGTAAAGCTCTAAGTAAACTAGATTACTCTTGCTATTTAAATACTACCCAAAATTCTCTAAAATCCCAACCCAAAAAATTTTGGTCTTTCATAAAAAACCTCAGGTCATCACACAGCTTACCAAACTCTATGTCTCTCGATCACGTAACTGCTGAAAATGGCCAAGAAATTGTTGATTTATTTAGCCATTATTTTTCTTCCGTGTATAATAATATTAATATTCCAATAATTAATACGGATACAACAAAAATAATCGAGTCTAACGACTCTATCAACAAACTTCACATAGAACTCATTGAAGTTTTCAGAATATTCTTGATTATAAAAATTCTATAGGTCCTGACGGCTTATCACCATTATTTCTATTTAATTGCAGATTTATACTTTCCCCACCTATTATGCATCTTTTTAATACTTCTCTAAAAAATGGAATTTTTCCAACCGCTTGGAAATCTACCTACATCAACCCTATACATAAAAAAGGAAATAAATCATTGGTCTCAAATTATCGCCCTATATCTATAATCTCTATCCTCCCTAAAATATTTTCAAAAATTGTTAATCGTAAACTCTCTCCTATCTTTAAAAATATTCTAGTACCACACCAACATGGTTTTCGTAGTAATAAATCATCGGTAACTAACCTAATAACTATCAAACATGATATACTTGAATCTTTTTCTAAAGGCCAACAAACAGATGTAATATACACTGACTTTGAGAAAGCCTTTGATAGTGTTAATCATAAATTATTAACTCATAAACTGCTAAAAACTGGTTTTGCCAATCCTCTTCTATCATGGATTAACTCATTTTTATGCCTACGAACACAAATAATCAAGTATAAAAGCTTCATATCAATTCCTATAAAGGTAACTTCCGGAGTTCCCCAAGGAGATCATCTTTCTCCTCTTCTTTTTAATCTGTTTATTAATGATGTGGTGTCTTCCATCACTCATTCTAATATACTTTTATTCGCTGATGATGCAAAAATTTATAAATCAATCTCATCTCTAGATGATAATACTTACTCCTACAAAAAGATTTAACCGATTTTAATGAGTGGTGTGTTTCTAATGGCCTTTCACTCAATATTAATAAATGTCAAATTCTAACATATTCTAATAAACGTAATACAATCAATTTCAATTATTCTATTTCAGACACTAGTTTAAAACGTGTACATGTGATAAAGGACTTAGGAATATCCTTCGATTCAAAATTATTATTTAACTTACATATATTAGCTATTAGAAATAAAGCCCTATCAGTATTTGGTATGATAAAACGTAATTGCTCACAGTTTAACAATCCTTTCACTTTCAAGTGCCTATATACGTCACTTATCCGCTCTATTCTTGAGTATGCTCCTATAATTTGGGAAAATAACAGCAATGGCCATAGTGATCAACTTGAGAAAATTCAAAACAAAGTTCTTCGATTCATATGCATTAAATCTAATATACCAAGAATCCCCCACTCAGGATATGAACAAATTTTAAATATATTGCACTTAGAATCTCTAAAATCACGTAGAATTAATACATATAGCACCTTTCTTACAAAATTAATAAACAACGAGATTGATGATGCATTTTTACTTAATCAAATAAATTTTAAAACCAATTCTCATAACTTACGCAATAAAGATTTATTTTATCTACCACATTTCCCCCAGAAGTACATGTTGAATGATCCTTTAAACATTTTGATGTCTTGCGGAAATAAACAAACTTTTAATTTACTATTTAAGTAATTTTATGATTGTTATTTAATTCTCTTTAATATTATATTGTACCACATAAACCCACTCTCCCACTTTTTTTAGGTTTTGTATCAATGTAATCAATATAATTTGTACTATTATTTTATTCCTTGTATTCATTGTACTACCAACTTATATTGAATTTTTTAAAATGTGTTAACTATCAAATGTTATTATATATACTATTATTGTTATTGTTATATATTGTAAATTGGACTTTGTCCGTATAAATATTATAAATAAATAAAATAAAAAATAAATAAATATTATAAAATAATTAATAATATTGTTGTTGAGAATATAAAGTAGGTTGGTGTTATCTGTGACAATTAGTATATTATATCATCATTGATTATAAATACGTATATAAATATATATATAATAATATTCTTATTATTTATAAGTAAATATTTATAATCAATGATGATTATAATAATATGTAGGTGCTGTTCAAATAGCTTGGCAACGGTCATTAGACTAATTGAAATAATTAAACCATAACACTGTTTTTCAGTACCAATTAGTGTAATGACTTTCCAATTTTTTTGATTACCCTGTATATTAGCAGCAACATAATAATAAAAATAATAGTAGTGTGATAAATGTTACTATACGTGAGA
Source organism: Nasonovia ribisnigri (assembly GCA_027563435.1). Taxonomy (NCBI): domain Eukaryota; kingdom Metazoa; phylum Arthropoda; class Insecta; order Hemiptera; family Aphididae; genus Nasonovia; species Nasonovia ribisnigri. The sequence continues at coordinate 2,945 of JANEHU010003989.1, forward strand.
GTATTAATAAATGATAATATTTTTTTTCATGTGATAAGATGTGTTCCAAGCTATTAGCTACGTGCTACATAGGTGAACGATTAAGGTATGACTAAATCAAATACATCACAAACACAATTGAACTGTTATCTATAGTATTAGTTGGAATAGTCTATATCAATCGTTGATCGACTATAATATTTTAGTTATGGATTTAAACCAATAATTGATCATACTCAGGGATAAAGACCTAACAACTATATAATATTAAATATATGTGTATTATCATCTATAAACAGTAATATATAATAATAAAAGTAATACACAATAGTATAATAATAATAAGTATAATCAAACGTAATATGTATAATAATTGAAATACTACAGTCACAGTTAACCAACCGTCATATCATAAGGACATGAAACAAAAGTGTATTTATCTACACATGGTATTGACAGTAAAAAATAAAAAATTCAATGTATTGTAGGTATTTTACAGTAAGAACACAATGTTACATAGTTAAAAGGTAATTACAATTGCGATTGAACAAATAGGTAGTGATACGACATGTTACAAAATGTTGAGGTTAATTTAATTTGACTAATTTTAATACTGATACTTAAGAATACAAAGGAAAATCATACTGTTATAATATAGAACGTCGACAGTCGTCCATAGACATTGAAGTACGAATTTAAGGTTATACAATAACATAATTAATCTTTTAAGTTAAATACAGCGACAATATTTACAGTGATCACAGAATTAAATTTGTCTTTTTTAATAATATATAAGGTTTAACAATAAGAAGTAAAACAAATACATACATTAGGTTATACATTAAAAGCATTTGTCATTTTGTTGGGTGTCATTTCAAAAATGTTTCTAAGGGTTTTCAGTTGTGGTTAACATGAATGAAACACAGAGTGGGAACTGAACCAATAATATCACTGTTGAAGGTAGCAGTGCTATGTTGAGAAGTCTACGATGTTGGCCTGGCATGTTGTGGTTTGTATCTCAATATTTCCTCACAAAACAGCCTAAAAATACAATATACCAGTTTATTATTTTATATCCTATCTTAATTTATTGCTTTATTATATTATATTATTAATATTGTTTAAGTAACTATTACTATATATATATATATTTTTTTCTTTCTTTTTTTTCTAATTTATAATAATTTATTACTATATAAACTTTTAAAAAATTTAATATTTAATAATTGTTTCTTATATTCTTATTTTATTTTATTCTATTACTATTAACACACATATGTAAAATGATTTAGAACTCCAATTTCGCCAATAAGAGGTATACCTCAGTGGTGAATTGGGCCAATTAAGCAAAACAATTTATAAATAACATCTTTAATAACTGTATATAATAATTGTATAATTTGTATAATGTTTATTTGAATATTTATTTTTGGCCAGTAAATTATCTTATCTATCTTATCTATCTTAACTATTCATAATAACCTCAGTGTTGTGTCGAGAAGTCTCCAGAAACAAAAAACCTCGAACACAGCTTGGGAGACTTGTGACCCATGGTGTTGCACGAACTGCGTCCATATCCGTCGAAACCTAAATGTAAATGTGAATGTGAGTATAACGGTCATGTTCATTGGGACGTAAATGGTTCATACTTACTTGTGTATAGAAACCCCATGGCGGCATCAAGTTTCCACACCAAACACAGTTGTTCACCATTTTTCAACAGCCTGAAAATGTTAATTCTATAAGTATGCTGAAAACCAGTTAATTAATTTAATTTCAAAACGTTTGACATTAGTTACGAATTCACTTTGCAGTGAATAAGCATCCAGAGAGAACCACGGGGAGGTTGTCAAACTTTCTCTCCACAAAGACCACAAAGGTCAGACCACACAGGTCGGACCACACAGGTACCCGCTGTCGCATATAGCGACGGCTAAACTTATAGCAAATAATTAAAAATTATCGGCATAAGTGATTTAGACTGTAATAACTAATAAGTATTAAGTGTAATTACACTGCTCAAGTTATGGTTGAACAAAAACGGCCGATCACAACACGTCTGAATACACTATATTCTTTGTGATAAATCGACCGTCGTCGCCACCGTACACAACTTTTATTGATTCCGAGTCCCGCACTCGTGAGAACGCAACGTACAGTTGTCCGTGCGTAAACACCGGGGACGGCAGAAACAAACCAACTCTGTCGAAAGTTTGACCCTGAGACTTGTTGATCGTCATCGCGAACGAAAGTCTCACCGGGAACTGAACCCGACGCATGGTGAAGGGCAGGTCATCGTCTCTGCTGGACGACAGCGGTATCCTGGGGATGACGATGTCGTCCTGCCCTTCTCCCACGTCCACCAACAACCTCGCTTTAAAGTTGTTGCGCTTCAGTTCCGTAACCGCTAACCTTGTTCCGTTGCACAGTCTGATTTTCGGATCGAGGTTCCGCCGCAGCATGACCACTGAACCGACCACCAGCGTCAGTCTGTGCGGAGGAAGTCCGTCGGGCTCCAGCGAGTTCAAAAACTCGGTCGGGTAGTTGGCAATCTCGTCCACGTCGTCCGCCATCACCGTGTCTATGGCGGTGTAGGTTCTCGCGGCACCCGCAACTAGTTGCAGCACCGTGCGATTGACCTGTCTACAATCCTCGTTCCGGGGACAGAGAATAATTTTCCGAGCAAAGTCGTTGACGTTAGCCAACGAAATTTGCTGCGGGTACACAAAATCAATCAAATTAGCTATGTCACATACCATATTCCTTGGGATTTCAACGGTGTTCACATTTCCGTCGACCGCGGGCAGCTGGCTGTTGCCGAGTTGAAGCAACCAGGCGGCAAAGTCTGCGTCGTTGTTGGCCCGCATGTTCTGCGTCAGACTGAAACGCTCGAAGACGTCCCACAGATGGTGGTGCCTGATTGAAGCCGCCACGATCGCGGCCCTCGTCCCCCTGCGGACCACCGGCAGTATCTGTCTGAAGTCACCCGCGAATAGAACCGTCTTACCACCGAACGGTAGTTCCGATTGCATTATGTCTTTTAGCAACCGGTCGACCACTATCAGTTGGAGCCCCGGAGACATTGACGCTTCGTCCCAGACGATGAGTGCCGCCTCCCGTATCCTACGCGCGCGCAAGGACTGCATGGCGATGGACGACGTAGAATCTTCGTTGAGCGTACCGAAAGGCAAACCGAACGCGGAATGAACGGTCATACCACCGTCCATGAGCGTCGCCGCTATTCCCGTGAACGCCACGGACAACACGGATCTGCCCATGTTGCGGAGCGACCATATTAGGCAGCCGTAAAGCGTCGTTTTCCCCGTACCTCCGGGCCCGTCGACGTAGAACATTTTCGGAACGTCGCGGTTGTCGTTGACGGCCACCATCACGCGGTCGTAAACCGCGCGCTGTTCGTCGTTGAGGTTGTCCAACTGCAGGGTCCAACGCACCACTGCGTCGACGAAGGCGTAGACGTCTCCACCCGCGTCCTCTTCGAGCAGCGCGACATCCGGATTCGGCAACCCGTAGTTGGCCAGCGTTTTACCATGACCCCGCAGCAGCCGCCCGATGGCGTCCAGGCACGCGGCCCTCGCGCGGTCCTCGTCTCTCAGTCTATGGAAGAAGTCTTGCCTCAGGTTTTGCACCCGCTCCAGTTCTTTTCCCGGAGCAAAGTACACCGTGTGGTAGTCTTCCAGATGGACTGGAAGCCTGATCACCCTGTGACTCGGCTTATGCAACTAGTACGAAAACAGTCGCCAAACTGCTTCTGGCGGACTGACGTACCGAGCATTGATGAAACTGAAACAAACAAAATTCGTTCGATTAATACACAATAATGTTATGAGTAGTAGTGATAATAATATTACCTAATAGTAAATTTTAATAAATAACAAAAATAAAATTTATATTATATAATTTAACTGCCAGAATTTAATTAGTTCTATTAGATCTATTAGTTGGTTTATTTTATATAATACTCTACCTATATAAGTTGTATTAAATAGTATATAGTCATATTATTATGCAATTTAATTTTCAGACTATAATTAAATAGGTACATAAAGTTCTATTTTGTTTGTTAATATTGTATTATTTAGAATCTGTAGCAGTATTTGTATGCTACACTAAATTTATATAAACTGTAATATATCAAGTACCTACTACATAGTATGTTATATATTTATTACTATCTAACCACATAATCGAACCCTTGTCCGACTTAGATGCGTTGATAAATAGCTGTGGATGTCAATTATATATAGTTATTTATCAATTGCCTATTAATTAACTTAATTTTATGCTCATGATGAATAAAACCTATCTACATATAGTATAGTCATATCGATCAATAATTATATATTGTTAATTATATATAAACCTAGTTCATCAAATAGTATAGCAATATCATTATAAAATTTAACTGCCAAAATTTAATTAAATACATGAAGATCTATTAGTTTATAATAAATTATTATTGTATTATATAGTATCTGCAGCAGTTTTTTATCATACATAAAGTTGAAATTACCAAATTACATTACCTCAAACAATCATCTCACCTAAAAACTGTAATATATTTAGTACTACATAGAGTATACTTGTAGGTGTGTTATATTACTATCGTCTATCCAAGTATATATTATAGAACTATGCCATATAATCCAGCCCATGTTAAACAGTATAGGTGTAGATAATAAAATCAAGTATTACCTAATTTATTATTTAGAAAAAGTAAATAGTTTGTTCCATATAATACTCTACCTATATATATAAGTTATATCAAATAGTATATAGTCACATATTATCATTATACAATTTAATTTTCAGACTTTAATTAAATATATATAGGTACATAAAGTTCTATTTTGTTTATTAATATTGCATTATTTAGAATCTGTAGCAGTATTTGTATGCTACACTAAATTTATATGAATGACTCACCTAAAAACTGTCATAATATATCAACTATTAAATACTACATAGTGTGTTAAATATTTACTATTTAACCACATGATCGAGCTCTTGTCTAACTTAGGTGCGTTGCTCAATAACTGTGGATGTCAATTAAATATAGTTATTTATCAATCGTCTATTTATTAATTTATTTATATTATATCCATATAGATAATTATATTATGTAAATTTAAAATGTCAACTTATAAGAATAATAAAATTTAAAAATAAAATAATTTTTTAAGGTCAGTGTACTATTGTATGAATTAATTATGTAACATTAATATCAAAAACATAATAACCGAAAAGTAACCATTATTTTTATAGTATAAGATGTTAATTTGCATATAAAAACAACAAACAAATGAATATTTAAAAATATAAGTTGAGTGTTTTTTTTTAAATCATAGTAACAATATTTAAGGAGTTATACATCAAAGTTAATAAAGAATTTTTGTTTCGTTGTCCGTGTATGCTACATTTTTAAAATAACTTTTTTATTTAATTTAGTCGAATAACTTATGAGTTTTAACAGTTGTAGTATAATAAGTAGAAATAAATTGCTTACTTTTCAATTTCATTTCTGTCTTGGACTTCTACTGTAGCCATGTCGTGGCCTTTGAAGACGTATTTGTATAAATACTTGACGCTCTTCACAGTAGAACACACCTCTACGTTGATGTGTGCATCGTACTTGGCCAGCAGGTACGGGTTGTAGGCAACTACAAACTCGTTGCTGATCTGGTGACCCCTCACGAGGGCCTCGATTCCGTTATCTCGTCGAGGTACGTTGGGTACCCGCCGTCAGAAACGTAAACTGTCTCTGCACAATATGCCTTTGGATATTTCTTTAGACATATCCTTTCAGCCATACACGGACTGTTGCGGTTCAGTTGCCCACATGGTCCGTGTATCATGTGACTCGTCACAGCTGTGAACAGTCTCTGATTGTTCTCGTCTGCTGGGTCTGGCAGTTCAGCGCACACGACATCGTCTACATCAGTGGTTCTCAACGGGGGCGGTAACGCCCCCTTGGGGGCATTTCGGTCTCTCTGGGGGGCGATAGTTTTGAAGGGGGCGTTGAGGGGGCTTGAAATCATTTTCGAAGGTACTTCAACATGAATATAACTCTGTATAGTAAAGTAAAATTTTTTTGTTCAGTGGTGTAAAATATAACCTTTACTATCTAAAATTAAGAGTTTTGACTTTAATTAATAATGTTATAATATATAGTGATGAATAAATAAATAAATATATATATATTGATAAGAAGAAATTTTGATTTTGCATGAGGGGGGGCGTTAGCAGTAAGTTATTACGATAAAGGGGGCGTTGAACTAAAAAAGGTTAAGAACCACTGGTCTACATCCTCGGCTGTGAGCAGCTTGTTGCCATCGCTAAGGATGATCAGTATGTGTGCGTGTGGCAGACCGCGCTTTTGAAACTCAAAGGTGTAAACATATGCGTCTACGTTACCAAACACTCTGTTCTCAGTTATGTCTGACATGAGCTGCTTGAGTTTGGCGTGAAACACTCTTGCCACCAGTTCAGGTCTGTCACTTGCAACTGTATGATTTCCTTTGTTGCTGACTGTTGAGGTTCACAGATATACAGAAGTTAAGGTAAATAAAATAAGATCGGATATATGTAATAATATAATAATATGTATAATTGATACGAATAACTATAGTGCTCCGAGGCGTAATATAAAACAACGACTAATCGTCCTACAGGCTACTACATAGAACGAATATGCTACAGAAATATAAAATGCCTATTCAGCGTCTACTGTATTACAGTGTGAATAATTTTGCTTATAATCTACATAATACAGGGTGTGTTGTTTACATTCAACACTTCCCCTTAAACAATATACCCTAACTTAGAATTTAATATATCTAATTCCCAACATCTCCCCGAGTTCTTGGAATCTTGGTCTTGGAGTAGGCTTGGTCAATATGTCAGCTAACTGCTCCTTGCTTGGCACATACTCCAGAGAAAACATCCCTTCACTGAACTTCTCACGAATGTAGTGATAGCGAACATCGATGTGTTTTGTTCGCTTATGGTATTCTGGATTTTTCACTAGTTTGATGGCGCTTTGGTTGTCTGCATACAGAACCGGTGTATCTCCCTGTGTCTCCAGAAGATCACTGATAAGTAGCGTCAACCAAGTAAGTTCCTGTATCGATTGGCTCAGCGCTATGTATTCTGCCTCAGTAGTCGAAAGTGCTACCGATTTTTGCCTTTGTGAACACCATGCTACGATTCCATCTCCCATCATGAAAACGAATCCTGATGTTGATCGTCTCGTTATTGTGTCACCGGCATAGTCTGCGTCACTATATCCACGCAATTTTGGTGTTACGCTAGAATCATAAATTAAACCATAATTAAACGTTCCCTTTAAATATTTAAATATACGTTTCACCGCATTCCAATGAATTGTCAGAGGCTTTTCTAAATAACGACTGACAAGATTTACTGCAAAAGTTATATCAGGCCTTGTTATTTGGCTTAGATACAACAAACTTCCAACTGATTCTCTGTATGGAACTTCCCCTGCTTCCAATGATCCTGACAAATTTGGATCTAATGAGTGTTTTGGATCTGCTGGAATATGCAGGACGTTGGCTTCTTCCATATTGAACCTCTCCAAAATGCGCTTGCAATATGAAGATTGGCATATGAAAATTGAACCATCAGGTCTCTGATCAATTTCAATACCCAAGAAATGATCAAGTTCACCTTCCTTCGTCTCGAAGTTGTCCTTTAGGTAGTTCACCATTGTGTCCACCAGCTCGTTGTTTGTTGCTGCGATTAGTCCATCATCTACAAAAATAGCGACAATTAGTAATTGATTATTTTTATTGCTTACGAATACACAAGGGTCTGCTTTTGTTTTCTTTAGGTCAAAGTTCCTCAGCATATTTTTGAACTTTTTGTTCCAGCACCTGGGTGCCTGTTTCAACCCATATAGGCTCCGTTGAAGTTTGCATACTAATTGTGTTCCATCTTCGTAACCTTTTGGCTGTTTCATATAGATGTCTTCTTCAAGATCTCCATATAAGAACGCTGTTTTTATATCAAATTGTCTGAGCATTAATTTTCTGGCTGCTGCTATCGCAAGTATTACTCGAATTGAATCGTATTTCACTACTGGACTGAACGTTTCTTGAAAATCTATTCCATGAACTTGCGCACATCCCTTTATTACTAACCTTGCTTTGTACCGATCAACCTCTCCGTTTGCTTTGTATTTAGTCTTGTATATCCAACCATTTTTGATAGGTTTTTTATTTTGAGGTCCACAAGTGTCCATGTTTCATTTTTTTCAAGAGATTCCATTTCATTTTTCATGGCTTCTATCCATTTTTCTGAATTTTGTGACTCCATAGCTTCCTTGAAATTCACTGGAT